>VDFB02115083.1:0-13405 GCA_007258455.2 Sequoia sempervirens
TAATAAGGAATAAAAAATGGAAAAAAAGATAAGAGTCTCATTAGACTCTATTTGGCTAATTCAATATTGTTGAATGTGCATAAAGAGACCATTATAGCACATATTTTAAAGAAATTGGGAGATACATATCAAGCTAAATCTATAGTTAATAAAATATTTCTAATAAACAAGTTATATACCATCAAAATGGAGAGTGGTGGTTCTATAGTTTAACACTTGAATTAATATTACTGGAGCATTTCAAAGTTTAGGCCATAAGAATCATCCTTTTCAAACATGGATTGCAAATAATTCTGAAAATTTAGAAGTCTTGTTCATTAACATTATTGTCTACTACATGTAAAATAGGAAACATGTAAAATAGAAAAAATTCATTATGAAGTTTGATCATGAAATTTAAAATAGGCACCTCGAAAAAAATGTAAGCCCTATCAGTACAATATTCATTTTGATTTATTTTTCAGATATTTATGAAGTTTAATGTTAAATTAAATTAAATTTCCACCATATAAATACAATAGGGTCTCGGGAAGGATATCTCCCAACTTATTTTACATAGGTTTTTCTAAATATAGGTATGCTAGTTCAATATTATTGAATGTACATGAAGATACCATTATAGCACTTATTTTAAAGAAATTGGGAGATACATATCAAGCTAAATCTATAGTTAATAAAATATTTCTAATAAACAAGTTATATACCATCAAAATGGAGAGTGGTGGTTATATACTTTAACACTTGAATTAATATTACTGAAGCATTTCAAAGTTTAGGCCATACGAATCATCCTTTTTTAAACATGGATTGTAAATAATTATGAAAATTTAGAAGTCTTGATCATTAACATTATTGTCTACTACATGTAAAATAGGCAACATGTAAAATAGGAAAAAATCATTATGAAGTTTGATCATGAAATTTAAAATAGGGACCTCGAAAAAAAACGTAAGCCCTGTCAATACAATATTCATTTTGATTTATTTTTCAGAAATTTTATGAAGTTTAATGTTAAATTAAATTAAATTTCCACCATATAAAAACAATGGGATCTCAGGAAGGATATCTCTCGGCTTATTTCACATAGATTTTTCTAAATATAGGTATGTTAGTTCAATATTGTTGAATGTACATGAAGATACCATTATAGCACTTATTTTAAAGAAATTGGGAGATACATATCAAGCTAAATCTATAGTTAATAAAATATTTCTAATAAACAAGTTATATACCATCAAAATGGAGAGTGGCGGTTCTATAGTTTAACACTTGAATTAATACACATTTGTGCTCAAAGATAAGGGGCCAAGAACTTTTTAAACATATCAAAAATAATCAAAATCCAGGGCGGTCATTATTGTATTATTGTTTGCTACAATGTCATCAAGTGTATCATTGTCAATGTTCATATGTTCTTTCAAGTATTTAATATTATCATCATCCTCATCTTGACCTGCATCATCTTCATCATCATTGAAATTGACTGTAGACCATCTATATTGTTACTAGATGTATTGGGATCATCATTTTCTATACCATCCATATTGTTGTCTCTCTCATAACATCATCTAACTCCGATTGTTGCTTCTCGTTCCAAACATACCATCTTCAACATCATCATCGATGTCAATTTCTTCAATGTTCTCTAATCCCCCTCTCTCATTTTGTTTTCCATTATTGTTTTTCTCAGTATCCACTAATGTTTCATCAAATACATGCCTTAATCTTGGATCATAATGTATGAAAAACATCCATTTCGGGTCCAAAATATTTTCATAGAAAAATACCTGCACATGAACTAAATACATATATTAGACATATGTTATAACAATTTTATTGATTAATAAACACATGTATATATTCACAATAAACCAAGACCATTATATCAAGGATCACTTCACCGCTTCTGTTTGAGTTAAAGAACACTCCGCTTTCAATGAACTGGTAGAACATAAGGTCTATTATCCCCCACCAGAAGCTATGAGGAATCTATAGAAAACAATCCACTATGGGTATCATGTCTTTGTGTCCTCGCAAATGCTTCATACCATCTACACTTAAAAATACAACATTTAAAAGAGCGGTAATCCAACTCAATAATTTCTTGTATTTTTCCAACATATTGTAGATTCCCTTCAATTATATTCTTATCTTTTGAGCTTGATCGATTGGATTGCTCGAAGTCAACCATGATGCCACAATCGAAGGATCATCTCTTTACATCTACACTTTCTACATGATAATGTCGACCATATGCCCACATTGCTAGATATTTCCTCACCTGTGAAAGAGCATTTATTTTAGTGAAAACAAATATAATGACAAATATTAAAATAGTTAATAGTGTCAAAACTGTAAGGAAACAACATTTTGTAAAATTCCAACTGTACCTTTCTTTCACATCCTCTAGATGTGTTGATTTCATCTTCTGTTACGTTTGAATCTATACTTGCATCTTCTATTTGATTTTGAATTTGTTTAGTAACCCATTCTCGTGTGCAATATTTCCCCCATTCCCCAAGCAGATCAGTGGTAAGTGGAGTATTCCTTGGGTTCGATCTCTTAAACTGTCTCCTTTCTTCTAACACTTCTCTCTTTTTTATCATGCAGATCAATCCATTTTTTCATAAAATTCCATGTGGTACAGAATGAACTTGTTGAGTATAGAACTTTCATCTACACCTATTACATTTCAACATGTTTATTTCAAACTCCAAATGTCATGCTGTTAGTTTGAAAAATAAATTATAGAGTAAATTAATGATTGCAAGAAAAACAACCACACTAATCATGAATTTACTTACTAATTTCCACTTGAACACCATTAGATTGTGGTTCTTCTCCATCAATAATATTTGATGCTCATTCTTCATCCTAGAAGCATGGCCCATCTTCAAAATCCTTACCAAGGAATTCACACAGGAAGAAAAGTGCTTCATTCAATACATACCCTTCAGCCATGCAACCCTCTAGATGTGCCTTTTGTCAGACATATCTTTTTAGAGTTTTCATATACCTCTCAAAGAAAAAGATCCACCTTGTTGATATGACACCCGCCAATTCAATGTCATCGACTAGGTGTATAAGTAAATGGACTTGTAGGTCCATGAAACTTGTAGGGAGCTCCTTCTCAAATACACATACAATTTCTACAATTTCCTTCTTCCATTTTGGCACTTCACATTCGTGGATCTCCTTGGAGGTCACCCACCTAATATAAGAATAGTAAATTAGTATGAACCTTTAGTCAAAAATTAAAATGCAATATAATATCTCTATGTCTCTCACACACAAACATTTCATATAACCACATACCTTGCAAATGTTGACAATCGACTTATGGCATTCCTTAAGTCAACTATAAGACATGAATCCCCTTTAATTGACAATGGCATCATATGCTATCAAACACATTTATGAAAAGGTCATTAGTAATTTTTTCTCACACAACAAAATATCAAAATATATTTAGTACTTAATCAATGTTGCCAGTAAATGTTAAATGATGATATATAATACCTTCATAAAATTATGAAAATCATGCGTTTTAAATCTTGTGATATGTCCATCAACTGTAAAAGCTTTAGCCAATGATGGCCCATAGACAATAGGTTTCCTTATTGAATGGATGACATTTTTTAGTTGGTCTAGCTCTTCTTCTTTTTCAAAATCCATGGAGCTTCTGCATATGTTTCATTTTCCCTGTTTGGCCACAAATGTTTTCTATCAAATTTGGTAGGCGAAAGAGCAATATCTCTCCTCGAAGACAAGGTGTCCTTCTCTTTTCCTGATATATGTCAAAATATAAAATATGGGACATTTTTGAAGATGTGCATAGGATCTAATAGGTGAGATATTAATAGATGCTTCCAGTAAGGGAGCTCATAAAATATGGATTTCTTTTTCATTCCTTCTGGCATATTAACTACAACTTGTTTTGGTTCTTCAATTGAATCACCCCAATCAAAAAAATACTCCCAAGCTTTCAATTTAGCATCTTCATACTTATTAAGCCATTCACCTGGACCCATAATCATGGGAGGGCCTCTATTTTCAAATTTTCCATCAAAATGATTCTTCATGCGATTTCTAAACTTATGATCTAGTGGTAGAAAACCCTGTTGTTTGCGTAAATAAATTTATGTAGATCTTTAGAATACTGCCCTTGAATTTTTTTTGCACATCTTGGAAATGCAAATATCCCCTTGAATCCTTGCAATTCAATAAGTAATGTTAATAACATCAAAAAAAAGTATAAAACTAAGTATGAAAGTTGGGATGAAAATAAATCATGACTGTAAATACGTAAATATTTTATCTTACTAGAACAAACACCAAGTCCTGGGAAATCATGAATAGTCCAACATAGCACACCATACAACATGAAGGACCTATTTGATGGAGGACGTGATATGTCATACATTCTTATGCCTTTCCATAGCAGTTGCATCTCATCAATAAAAGGTGCAAGATAAACATCCATGTTTTTAACTTGATGTTTTCCTGGAACAATGAGAGTCAGCATAAGGTGCTCCTTTCTAACACTCATCCATGGGGGAATATTGTATACTATCAATCCGATTGGCCAAACACTATAATTTGAGCTCGGGAAAGAGAATGGGCACACTCCAGTAATTGCAAGACCAAACCTGATACTATGGGGTTCATCTTTGAATTTTCTTGGCCATTTTTCCTCTATTTCATTGCTTTGGAGTCGGCTAGAATTCACATGAATCTATCTTTACTTATGTTCTTTGCATGAAAATCCATCAATTGTGTAAGTGACTTGCAACAAAACATTTGTTGAAGTTCAGGTATAATTAGCATGTGATGTAAAACCTTCTTTGGAACTACAAGACCTTGTACATCTATACGATAACTCTTCTCTTTGCATACAAGGCATTCTACCTTGTTTTGGTATTCATCTCTGTATAAAATGCAATCATCTTTCCATGAATGAATTTTTTATATTCAATCCCCAACTCAACAAACAACAGATGTTCCTCTCTGCAAGTTGATGGCAACACATTCTCTTCAGGGAATATTTTAGTTTTTAGTGCCCTGTAAGATTTCCAAAGATTAAATCAATTGAATGTTTGACTTATGATGAACATGTTTGATATGTCAATCTATACTAGGACTGTTTATATACAATATATTGTTTTAAAATCCCCTTAAAGAAATATAAACGAAGTTGATGAATGTTTACGAATTATGTACACCAATTGACAATGCAAAGTAAGAAATAGATTTCAACTCACTTCAGTAGGGTAGTGAATCCTTTGTTTGACCAACCAAATAGTGACTCAATTTATAATAATATTAATGTGCATGCCAGTTTTGAGGTTCTACTTGCACCCGATTTGAACACGGGTGTCTTCGCTACTTGCTTGATGGAGTCTTTCAGGTTGTTATCATCAACATTACGTTGGTGGTAATTACCCCTGCTATCATAGTTATTGTCAACCATATGATCATTATTGTCATCATTGTTTCCATCCCCAAAGAAACATGTAAGCATTTCATTGAATCCTTCTTCATGCACTGCATTTTCACTATCATCATCATCATCATTAAGGCTAGGTGGCATGTCATCAGTGTACGCGGATCTCATCAGCTCTTCAAATTTCCCATTTGGTAGTATTCTCTTCAATCTTGCTCTTGTCGCCTTGGTATTGTTTAAAGGATGGTTTGGATCATCTTGTCCAAATCTTAATAACCCAATTGGATCATGGGTATTGGTATGTGTTTCATCAACATCTTCTACCTATCAACAAATGCAAGCATTATTTAATGTTTTCCAACAATTGGATAAATCATAAATGCATCAATTTCAAAGAAATATAATCAAATATGGCTTAAAAAATATAAATATAAATTGTATGAACATATATACATCAATTGAATAATGGAACATTATTTTATAGACTACCTTTTTTATACAATAATTTAAATAAAACACAATTTTGAAAACATAGTTTATTAAACATCAGTCCACACTCATTTATTATTGTTTGGTTTTCTGCCCGTATGAACATCCTTAGGGAGACCTTGTTCTTCCCTTTTCTTTCGTGCAAGAGTACGTTTTAAGAATGAGTAATCAATCAATCAATCATCCCCAATGGTAAGGCCCATAATAGCCTCAATCATTATCAATCTATCAACCTCTCTTTCCATATCTCCATCTTTATCATTTATAACCTCAACAAATTGACAATTTGTTCTTATAGTAGGGTCCCTTCCCTTACTACTATTTATAAATCCTGCAATATTTTTGTGTGTGTATGCGCATCCATCTATATACATAAGATGACCTCTATTAATTTATTTTCCACTTTCCAATTGGAGATGATGTGTATACATATTTGAATTTAGACCATATGCTGACATGCTAGGCTTATATTCTACTAGCCTTCTCCATTCACCATTGTAATATTATGGACCATAATATGGCATTAATCTCCTAGTGGTTTGTTTTCAATTGTTTCTATGTTTAGATCCCACATGTACATTTTGGACAATAAAGAGGCCTAGATTTTCTCCATGAATATTGGAGGGTCGTATCATGTAGCAGTATCCCCAAAATTGAAAAACCTCGTACACTCTAGGTAGTTGTTGATCACTAGGCCAAGTGCAATATAGTCGATGATCAAATGTATCTTTGTAAATTGATCCCAAACTCAGGGGAAAGTCATCATCTCCATCACATTAATTCTCATAGGGTATGTAGTCCACCTTACCCCTTGTCTTTAAGAAAATTATGCATCTTTAAACCGGTTCTTATTCTATTACTTATTTTTGTCAATTCCTCATCTTCTGAGCTAGTATATTGGCACATATTTTTGTTAGAGGTATCATCTGATAAATGATCATTGCCCTCTAGGCTGGAAGTCGGTGATCCAGGAAACTTTAAACCAAGAACTTTATCCTGCAAGTATCCATTAAGAAAAAAATTAGTTATTTAAATAATATAAAATAATGTTTAAACGAAGTATACATGTTATTTATATCAAATTGGAAAATTTCTTACCACAATTCCTATTGTATTTGAATCGATTGTAGGAGGCATACTACAGACTGGAAGCTCATCATATATGTAATTTCTTTGTACTGTAGTCCTGACCAACCTCTTGTTTAGTGCAATCATTTGTTGTGTCTGCAAGATCCATTGTCATATCCTCTTCCACCCATTGTCCTCTATGTGATTTAACAGTTTTAGGTCCACATCCATGTACATATCTTCTTCTTTTTCTAGTTGAATGCTCAGGCTCTACATTTTCTCCAATCTCTATCTAAAATAATCAACAACATGCATTAATGTATGTCAAGATTGGATAATACAAATTATAAATTTCAATAATACTGTGAAAAAAGATGGACATATCACAAAATGCCATCAAATCATTTTTTCCTAAGTTAAGTCAAAATTTGAGTACCTAATGTCCCGCTTCATCTGTTGTGTCCTCATTTGATATGACACGATATGTTGCCATGGCCTCATCTTGCCCCTATAATACACAACATAGTAAATATTATTTAGTACACCAATTATATCACTTCAACAAATATGCTATCCAACACAAAACCTCACTTTAGTCATATATTTGACATATTGATATCATGTTTTGGCCATCCTAATTTTGAAATTTTTCCCTTGATCATAGAATCACATTTAATCACCATTCATGTGCATTTTCAACCAATAAGTTTGACCTCAGAGGCCTCATGGACAAAAAAATAACTTTATCTCATCTATGTTTTAGCATTTGTGAATTCATAAACACCTTCCTCCTTTGGTTGACCTTGCTTTCTCTTCTTACCTCTATTGTATCTACAAATTATGTTGTCATATCTATTTCCACCCACTTTCCTCTCTGTGATTTAGTAGATCTACGTCGTCCACGTCCTCTCTCCATGGCATCCTCTATATCCTGTAATAATAAAAAATGACAATAGTCACATAACAGATGTGCACCAAGAGAATATTATTGAAATTATCTTGTTAATATGCTCGCTTTTCATTAAGACACACTATGAAAAACAAAATAGGAAATTGCAACATTTTTCTCTCCACAAAAAGTTTACACACGGAATGTCGACAACTAGAGCTCAAATATCTCTAGAAAGCATGCAATACACATAGGATGTTGATGCAATTTCAATGTCACATGATAATGATTTAGTTCTCATAGATGATTTTTCATAATTCCCCAATAAGCCCTATATCTAAGATGATAGTAATGAATTAGGGTTTGTCCTTTTATACAAATCTGTAACATGCAATTTGAAATATTTCACACTTTATATGACTCATCTAGTTGTATAGGGTGAACATGGGCCCATTTAAATTTAAATTTAAAAGTTTAGGGGTCATTTCTGAGTTCACAAATCTAACCTCTATTACTTTTGCACCCAAAAAATTGACATGGGATAAGGAATAGATAAAATAGGGAACCATGATTGCTCCCTTGGAACATATGAAGACGAAGTCAATATAGGATAAATTTATTTATCAACTTCCAAGCAAAATACATCATTTTGCACTACTAGGTGCTAAATTAGGTGCACTTTGTACCACCTTTGGCACCCCAAACAAATCACATTCAGGGCTAAAAGTTGGCGCTAAATTTGGTGTTAACTATGCCTACTATAGCATTGACTACTAAATCAAAAACAAAAATCAAAGACTTCCCATGTCAAGGAAGAGATGAAAGGAGAAAAATACCGTGTGAAGGAAGAGAGGAGAAAAAAGGGAAAAATGGTGTGAAGGGGGGCTACAAGCAAATAGATTAGAAATTCAATTTAGTTTGCGACACCATAGGTAAGGTTACAATTTGTTTTTTTCATTCCCACAAATATTTTTGATTGGATTAAATGGAGAGGATTATGAAGAAAGGGTTGTGAATAATTTTTTGTTTATAGGTGAATCGTTCAAGTCTCATGTGGTTGAAAAGGAGGGTAAAATTGTAGACATTGCATTATTTCCTCTGCATCTAAGAGTAGTGAACACGTTTTTGAAACCCCAATGCCCTGGTTCACTTATCATTCCCATCCCAATCTTTTGGATTCCAGTTCAATTTCTCAGACCTTCCTTCCATACCTTTCTCTGAAGATAACTTTCTCGCTTCCTTCCTAAAAGGGTAGTTGAGTGCTTTCAAGACAGGTCATTAAACTACATCCACCCCACTGCAGCTAGGTCCCGTGGGAACAAAGGTTGGTCGAGACAATACAAGGAGATAGGTATTTTGAGATGATAGCCGAATAATAGATCATTTCCTCAAATTTGTGAGACCTTCGGGCTTAAATTAACTATTACTAATTTTCAATTATTCTTTTACAGAACAATGAGCTCGTCATTTTGAATTGATTGTGCGCACACATTCATTTTCTTTCTAATCAGCGGATGCAACTCGAGCATGCGACCTATCTATGTTAACTCTTAATAAAACCACACTTCACGCCCTTTTTATCCCCCAAAGATTACCATTCTATACAAGTGTGCAAAGATTTATTTTTTACAATACATATGTTTCCTTTTTTGTATATTTATATCCTTTCAAATATATTTATATTCTATACAAGTGCACAAGCAATTTATTCATAGGCATTTAAATCCAGAAAGAGAGTCATTCAAGGTAAAACTTTCATACCACAAATTGGACAAAAAATTTCATATCTAACAATGTGTATTTTGTTTGCCTCCATAGACTAGACAAAAATAATTCGCCCTAGGTCGCCTCAAAATGTCAAGCAATAGAGGGAAGAGAGAAAAGGGAGCAAACTCTGGCCACAATGAGGTAATTCATTATCAATTTATAGATTTGTAAATGTTTCCATTTTTTCTTTCATTTTTAGTTTTTAGTTTTTTATTTTTAAATTTAAAAGAAGAAATTTATTATATATATATATATATAGGGACATGAGACTGACAAAGATAAAGAGGCATTGGATTCCATATTGGGGGTAGAAGCAGTGAACAAATTGGATTTTGTGGACTTGAAAATGCTTTCCAGATACATAGAAAAATGATCTAGTGAAGCCCCTCAAACATTGGAACCAAATCAACCATGTCAAAGGGAATCAATTAATTCCCCAAGCAGTCCTGGATTGAGAAAAAGATCCAGGAGGAAATCAATAACAATAAACTCTAGGAATGTAGAACAAGGACCAAAGACTCTCACTATCCAAACCACTCCTGGGACACAAACTTCTTCCACCATGTCATGTTTTGCATCTTGCATTGGTAGCTATGATACCAAGATAGAATATGATGTGGTTTCTGGGGAAGCCCGAATGACAGATGCTAGAAAAATGTTTTTGAATAGGTTGAAGGAATCATGCTTTCAACAATTCAAAGACCATCTACATTTTACATTCTCAAAGATACCCATACACCTGCAAAAAGTAGTTATCCATGACATGGAGATTGAATTTGGCACAGGTTGGTCTGTGAAGAAGGTAAAGCTATGAATGTCTCAAAACTGCAAGAGATTTTGGTGCAACCAAACAAAGAAGATAAAAAAAACTCCCTCCCGAGCTAAGGCTCAAAAAAAGGCCAATTGATATAAGTGTCAAAGTATGGAAAGAGCTTGTATAAGCATATGAGAAGTCCAATGCACGGAGGAAGTCCAGTGAGGAGAGTACGCAGGTATTTGAATTTTCTCATAAGATTATATCAAATTTATTAAATGATTTTTAAATTTTATTTGTGCATAGTTAAATTGAATTAGTATTTGTTTTAGGACAAGGCCTCCAAGGCTAGGCTTGAAAAACTTCGTGCCACACATCACAGTGGCCAGAAAGGTTTGCAGGCCTTGATCTATACATTTGTAAGTATATTTAATATGTTAAATGATTTTTTATTTATTTCCTAGGAAAAAGTAAATGATTGCATATTAATTAGTTTAACTAGTTCATGTGCCATGTTTTGACAGGAGGAGAAATATGGTTGGCATCCAAAGCAATTTGAAAAGGAGAAGTTACAAAGCAAAAAGTGGGCCGATTTTGTAATCTGGATGGAGAATGAGGTATCAATAGTTGACCTTCAATAACTTAGTTGGATATTGTTGTGTTAATATGTCAATTTTCATTTCTTGTGTTGAGTTGTTTATTGATGCATAAGATGAGTTCTAAAGTGCTTCTCTATTGGCCCTAGATCCCACTCAATTGTCCCATTATTTCATGTTGAGGAACAAAAATATTGTTTGCCTTAAAGGGAAGTGGGTGACATTCATGCCATATTTTCATCGCATCTTTTAATTAATGACCATGGTCTTTTAATATCTCTTAAGTTTCTTCATTTAAGTTATGAGTTGTATCATTTGAGTAACTTAGTCCCATGTTGATTTGATTTATCTTATTTTATCTCAAACACGGTATCTCAAGGAGTGCTTCCTTGAATTCATGTTTCCATTCTACTAAGTGATCCACGTGCATCTTTTCCATCCTTCCTCACCATGTTGCCATTCTTTTAACATGTAAGAATGTTTTAATGCATCTTGGTAGGAATCCTATAGATCTAACACATCCTTGTAGTCTACATCACTTGGTGTAGCTAACCAGCCACTTAATTTGTCCATCTAATTTTAAAATAGGCAGTAAATTCTTGTCTTCCAAGTTAAAAAAACTCCATAAATAAAGAAATCAGTAGTAAAAAATATGCAACCTGGTCTGATCAACATAGAGAAGCTTGCAATACTAGACTTCTTAACATTCAAAAGATAAATGGAATGTCCTTAACACCCAGTAGAGCTATCCAAAAAAGCTAACTAAAAACACAAAAGTGCTCCTACACATAATGGCCTAATGGCTGGTTGTCATAGAAGTCAAACTACCGAAGTAACAACATTGATCAAGTTAACATATATGCATCATTTGCATAAATAGCTAAACCATTTATGCACATGAATAAATAGTAGAAGGATGTATATGAACTCAATTCATTTGACTTTATGCCTCTTGGTAGGAATTCCTCTTGAATCTCTAATATCAGGTGCCCGAGACTTCCCTGTAGCTTTTACCTTTTGTCACCGCCTTTCCTCTTCACTATCAGACTCATCTCCTTTTTCCTTATCTAAATTTTTGGCTTCGGCTTCTAATTCATCCCATGTTTTACCTTCCTCCTCTTCAGAATTTTCTTCTTCTTCTTCTTCATCCTCATTTGACTCCATAAGAGATTCATCTTCTGAACCTTCCTTATCTGATTTTGATTCCTCTTCTACATCAGAGGGTTCATATCCTTGATTTGACTCTTCTAAATTATCAAAATCAAAATCACTAGCTTCCATATTCAAAAATTCCCAACCACCATCTTCATAGTAAATTTATCCGGATCATCGCATTAGTCTTCAAAATTGGCCACCACTAAGCTCCATTTCGCTTTCATAATTTTATATCCATGGAGTTCAACCATTCCTTGGATGCCATCACAGATCATATAACGTCAGAGTACATCGTATGAAGTCTCTTGTCACGCCATATCAAATGCCTTTTCCCAAGTCCTACTCTTCATACACAATCCTCAATCTCTACCTAGTGATTACTAAGAAAGTGCAATTCCACCAATCCTACCAAATAGTTTACATCGAACACAAAAGAAGAGGCCGGAAGAACCCATGGAAACCAAGCTCTTTTAAATGTATATCAAACCTAGTTCAAAATATTTTACATGAGGTTGCTCCCATAGCTCCTTACTCACTTGAAAAAATCCTTGGAAACTTTGCATTAATTTTTATTTTCGGTCCCTCTCACGTTTTCCCAATTTCACCGTGATCGCGGCATTGACCTTCTTTCCCCTCCTAAAGTTTGGACCACATCCATTACCTCCACATAAAACTAGACATCCTTGGTCTTCTTGGTTCCCATGCCATGATATGGTTATGCAAATGAAAATGAAGCAAAGTGATCATCTCCTTCTCTGCTGGCTGGAAGAATGCATGCTTAATGTTTTGATACATGCTATCAGCTCTATCTTCTTCTCTCATGGTTGAATACCGAAAACCATTATGGTAGACCTCTAGAGTTCTAGTCATCTTTCTTCCTCTTCCACCAAAAGTTGGTCTGATCCACAAGTCTTCTAGCCTAATTGGCTTTGTTTTTTAAAGCTGAAGTTTCTCCTAAGTCACCAGTGTAGCTCTCTGTTCCTTTTCAGACTCTTTCATTGCTACAAGCAATTAACGCCTAATTGAGTAACAATCTCAATCTCACTAATAGTGATTACTAAGAAAGGTAATTCTACCAACTCTACCAAATAGTTTACCGTAGGAACAATAAAAGCAGAGGCTTTGAAAGGAACTCCATGAAAACCAAGCTCTCTAAATGGTATATCAAACTCTAGTTCAAAATCTTTTAGATGAGGTTGCTCCGATAGCTCTCTTACTTGCTTAATAAATCCTTGAAACTTTGC
>VDFB02115085.1:0-45801 GCA_007258455.2 Sequoia sempervirens
TTTGCCTTTTCATTTTCTTTTCGCTTGTGTTTTCCTTTTGGGGATGATGCAAAGCATTGAGACCGCAATGTCTCTTCCATGTTGACCCAAAATGGACTTTATTTTCTTTTATTTTCACTCTCTTTATGTCATTCTTCCAGTTCTATGTTCTTTGGGGAATGATGATAGTTTCAAGCTCTTTAATCAAAACATTGTAGCAACAAACATACTAACCCCAAATCCATAGATCCCTTATGTGTTTGGTGTGTTCTTTTCTGGGGGGAAACTCCCTTTCTTTTTTTGTCTTCTTCATTTACATAACACAGTCTTACTCAGAAACATATGACTTGGCATAAGGCTTTCCAAGTTGGCTCTCATGTCTTTTTTCTTTTTGCATTTTTTCTTTGCTACTTTACAGTAATTGCTCAGGAAATGATGTGTAGAAATTGCTTTAAAGTGGGGGGCATACTTTACCATAATTCATTTGCATTCTTGGTTCTTAGTGCAGCCTTGTCACTTCATATGATGTGTTTGTCTCTTTGTGGATAACATTGGGTGTGATCTATCTTAGCATATTACATTCCTCTTGGTGGTTTGATGCGACACACTTCATCCCCTAAGTTGTGAATATTTTATTCTTTGATTAGTCCTCTCTTGGAGACATTAGACACAATGTTCCCTAAGTGATAGACCTTGCATGATCTTAACAAGACTCCTTTGAACATCTTTTACACTTTACATTTTTTCAATTTTACATATTTACCACCTTGCATAACATAGTTTGCATGCCTGTGGTACTATCCTCTTTGGTCATGGGTTCTAAGCATACAAAGCTTTTCTTTCCTCATGAAGCACGAACCAAAATCTTCCCTTGTGGCACCTTGTTAAAGTTATCATGAGGTATAACCTTGATATGGTTGAGCGAGAAGCCCATTAAGAGGCATGACTTTCCCCATAGCCACCTATGTGTTTGTGAGTGCATACCAACTAGTGTATGTTTATCACATTTTGTTCCTTCTCACCTGGTGGACGACCATGAGTTCCCTCACCCCAGAGTGAGTATGCATTCTCTTTTTCAAACAAGCAGCGTAGATGTAATCCACAACTAATTAGACAAACAATTTAAGTTTAATCTAATTCTCCCTTTTCTTCACATATGTGTTCCTTTGTTCTTATGTTTATTTTTCCATGGGATCTTCATCTTGGGGCCTTGATCATCCCTCTTAATCATTTTCATTCCATCTTGCTAGCATAAGAGCATTTGGATCTCTCTCGATGTGTTTGGCTACTTTAGTGTGAGTTTGAAGCAAGTTCATCCTCTCACTAAAGTGGGGGATAAATGTACCATAGAAAAATGGCTCTTGGAAATTTTCATGGTCTTTTAGGTCTTTCTCTCATGATGCTTGATCTATTTTGATTTGATTTAATGTTGCAATGTAACTTATGCATTCACATTAGGTCTTTAAAATTCAAATTATGGTGTCTTGTGAAGGTGTTGTGAAGTGTTGTAACACATTTCTACACCCTTATAGACTATTTTCATTACAACTCACCTAAAAACTACCTTTTCATCACTTACCAAGTCCTATTTTGAAGTGTTGTAAAGTCTTGTAACAACATTTCACACTTTTCTAAGCTTGATTTCACTATTTACACCCTTCTTATGCTTTATTTGACCCCTTTATGCACTCATAGGACTTAATTAAGTGTATTTTTTATTGTAAAGCTGACAAATAACATTAAATGTGACTTAATTCCTGACACCCACTTACAAGTACAAGGTGGGACCCATTTGCCATGGGTGGCAAATGAGTCCCTCTTATCATGATATGGATTTTGTATGGATTTTCATTGAGCAAGAATAAGCATGATATTATCTTGGTAGTGATTGATAAGTTGACTATGGTTACACACTTCATTCTAGGAAACCTTTAGGATGGATTGTTGACCCTAGCTAAGAAATTTTTCCAAGAGATCTTTCATTTGCATGGAGTTCCAGAGACTATAATTTCTAATAGGGACACACACATGACCTCAAGGTTTTGGATGACCTTGAATGTGGTATTATGGACTAAATTAAATTTCAGCTTGATTTATCATCCTCAGACTGATAGGTAGATAGAGAGGGTAAATTAGGTAGTTGAAGATCTCCTTTGAATGTATTTTATGGACCAATAATATATGTGGGAATAATATTTTCTTTTGGTAGAATTTTCTTACAATAAATCTGATCATACACCCTTAAGCATGGCACCATTTGAATCCTTGTACGAGCATAAGTGTCATACTCCCATTAGTTGGGATAAATTGGAGGATAGGATCAGAGTAGGACCTAAAATGCTTAAGGAAATGGAAGAATGAATGAGGGTCATTAAGAGAAGATTGAAAGAGGTGGAAGTTTGACAGAAGAACTATGCCGAAAAGAACTAAAATCTTAGATAGTTTGCAATAGGGGAGAAAGCTATCTTGAGAGTTAAACCTCATTAAATTTCTATTGCTTTTGGAAAGTCTTGCAAGTTGGCCCCAAGATATGTGGGACCATTTAAAGTCTTGTAAGTTATTAACCCAGTTGCATATAGACTAGCTCTACCACCTTATGTGGCTCGACTTCATAATGTGGGTATGTGCAGGATCATGATGGGCCAAAAAGTGGCGATATGATGCATATTTATAGGGTATGTGACTGACGACATTTTTTTTACCCAAATTTGATGAAATTAAAAGGTTTTTTAAAGGATATTCTCAGCTTTCCACGAATATAAATTATTCTTTACTTTGAATTTAATAAATAATTATTATTCATTTTCTATTTGAATTATGACTAAAGTCCTGATTGATAGGCTGATTAGAAAACATCTATAGCTTTCAAATGTATCACATTTTTTGAATCTAGAACATGCATCACATTATATGCTTTGCATACTATAGGATTCAAAAATGAAAAAATAAATTTCATGAAGTTTTGACCAAGTTAAGGTGGTCAAACATATGAGTTTTTATATTTTTTAAAAGTTGAAATAAAAAATTCATAATTAATTATTTACTTGGAAAAAAATTACAAAAAAATATCCATCACATCCGAACATGAGTCCTCTACTTATGTCTATAATATTATAAAAAAATATTATCATTTTATTGTGGTTAGGGTGGTCAGACACATACTTACTTTTTTTTTTTCCTTGAAATTTAAGTACTACTGCATTGAAATTTCAAATTTTCACCAAATAGATTTTAAAAATAAAAATAAACCTAGTAGTTTAGAAACTACATTCAATTTTCTACAAATTCTATTATTACATATTTTTGAAATAATATAGATAACTTATTCAAATTTTTATGTCAAGTTTCTTAACTCTGATTTTTCTAAATTTTTTGCCACGTAAGGGCATGTTTTTTCCATGATGATCCTGCACATACCCATGTGTTTCATGTTTCCTTGCTTAAGCCATATCATCCCGATGTGACTCATGTGCTTGATTGGAAATCCTTGTAGGTATAGGATCTAGGAGTGGTGCTAGTAGAGCCCATTAGAATCCTAGATAGATGTAACATTAAGTTGTGGAGTAGAGATATTGCTCAGTTTAAGGTCCAATGGGACCAATACTTAGAGGACAGTGCTACTTGGGAGGATGCAGAAGAAATCAAACACTCCTTTCCACATTTTCTTTCTTGAAAAAGAAACTCAATAATTTTGTTTGAAATATTTTGGATTGACATACTATGAAATTTCATGCTTTAAAATTCTAATGTTGAAATAGACATAAATTTTTGATGTGATGTTGAAATAGACATACATTTTTTATTTGATGTTGAAAGAGACATACATTTTTTATGTGATGTTAAAATAGACAAATATTTTTGATGTGATGTTGAAATAGGCATGCATTTTTGATGTGATGTTGAAATAGACATATTTTTTTGTGATGTTAAAATAGACATACATTTTTTATGTGATTTTGAAATAGACATATATTTTTTATGTGATGTTGAAATATACATACATTTTTTATGTCATTTTGAAATGGACATATATTTTGATGTGATGTTGAAATAGACATGATTGTTCGAAATTCAATATGATGATCTTTTATTCGACTTACTAGACATTGGGACGATGTCTCTTCCAAGAAGGGAAGGATGTCATAACCCAATTTTATTACATATTTATCATAATATGGTAAATTGAATTATTGAAGAAATTCAATTAAATATTAAATGGAGATTCTAGAATATTCAAAATTTGAATGAAAGAAGTTGACTGATGTTGACTTTTTGAACGTTTGAAAAAAATATTTTATATGTTACCAAGAATTGAACATTACTAATCAATTTTTCAAGTGCAAGTGTGTGAAGTTGTAGGGTGACAGGTTGAAGGATGAGAACATGATTGAAGTGTGATTGTTTAGCTAGATCAAATGGTAAGCCAGTTGGAATCTAGGTGCACTGACCACAATGGCATGATGAATTGCATTTGAACTAATTTGCATCAATAAGAGAACAAAATTTTCCTGGTTCAAATTCTTTCAGTGCTTGAAAATGAATGGTTTGTAGATTAAATTGTCTATTCAAACTTTGTGATTTGAAGGAAATGAAAGTAAGGATTGTAAAGAAAATTCTTTTCTTTAGAGTACAAATATATAGATATATAAAAATGCTCGAAATGAAAAGTCAAGCTCTTTATTTTAAAAGATAGCGTATGGAACCTGAAAGCCCTTCCAAAACAAGAAAATTTTAATAGAATACATATATAAATATATATACATATATATATACATGCACGTAAATCGAACACATACATATATAAATATATATATATATTATATATATACATATAGAAATGTATATATATGTAATATATATATATATTACGCACACATAGACACACGTAGACACACACACACACATATATATACATACATACACATATAAACATACACATAATAAAATTTGCATTGAATTGAAGTTGATAAGAGATATATTCTAAATTGGTCTGTTCAAAATGAAGGAGATATCATAAGGAGAATCCACTAAGGACGTGGACTGCCACCTCTTAAATGTTAATAATTAAAAATTCAGAGGAGGTTGGTGGTATGGTAGTAACTTTATTGCCAAAAAATCATGCAAAAATAGTGTATTGTATCTATCCTTTTGGTGGTATAGCCACATGAAAAAGTAGAGAAGAGAGGCAAAAAATTGGGGAAATTTGAAAGGAAAAAGCATAGGATGATCTCAAACAAGGAAACATTAGAGGAAATGACACCAAAAGTTTGATTGGAGGTAAAATGATTCCCTCTTATTGCATAAACATTAGCTTTAATGTTATTATTGAATCAAGGAAGAAAAAAACTATCCTTTCACTATATGATTACATAGTGCAGTATAATGTGTGGTCATTTGTGAAATGTATTGGCCTTGGGCCAAATGTGTTAAGGTCACCAACCTACTATTTGGAAAGTATAATGTATTTTAAGCCTTTGCAGCTATGAGCAAGGTTAGGCTGAGACTCTAAGCCATGTGGGCTTGACCATCATCTCTAATATACAAGATAAATGCTCAACCTTATGTAGGCTATCAAAATTTATTCTAATTTACTGTATGTGTTTCCAAATATAAACTTTGAGAAGGATTAGTTTCAATCCTATGGAAGGGGTATGTTCCCCTGCATTTTTTATTTTTATTGCATCAAAGGCTTAATGTCAATGGGTTGATAGTTGTAATCGAATGAAACAAAATATTTTAGAGCTTTGCATGTATGTTTATTGTCTTTTAATGGGGAAGTTGACCCGTTCTATAGGAATAATGAAAAGGCTTCTAAGTTAAAGAAACACCAAGTTGTGCTTGGCTTGAACCTAGTGTCAATGGGTTGACCCCTGAATGTGAAATGTATAGATGAAAGCCCACATGTTTAATATTGTTGCATGCATGGAATAAACTAAAAGCCATATTGGGAGATTTCAATATATGTCTTAGATGCTCAAAAGGAAGACACCCGACCATTGTAATTGGTTGATCTAGAGAAAGTGTAGTTTGTTTTGTTGCAGCCTGAAAAGGCATGTGTATTGGAACCGAAAGCTTCTATGCTTTCTTGGTTGAGATATTTACTCAAGTAGTTCATCAAAAAGCATGTCGAACATAGTTTTCTAAAATCTAATTGATTGCTTATCAAATTTCCATTGAAGAGAGTGTTCAATAAATTGAATAATAGATATTTTGTCCTTATGTATGAAGCGAGGATATTTGGTTTATTTATTCTCAGAACTTTGTAGAAAACCAGTTATATTTCAAAACCATGAACAATTATTTGTATTGATCCTATAGCATGTAACAACTTGAGGACAATAAATAGAGCAAATGAAAATATTTATCTTTAAATGTAACTATTTATTTTGAAACAATATAGTGTTGATGTAAACAATGGATATCCTTTTGCAAACAATTTTTTTTGGTCAAAAAGTTGTCTTTATAGCTCAAAATAGCATGTTTTACAACCATTTAGTAGGAAACAATACATGTTCTATTTAAACAATAAATTTACACATGTGAACAACTTGTTTATTACTGTTTAGTAAGAAACAATATTTATTCTATTCAAACAATGAATGTACATATGTAAAAAAAATTCTTGTTAACTCTTTAGTAGGAAACAGTTACTTATTTTTATTACATAGTGAATGTTCATATGTGAACAACTTGTTTTATAAATGTTTAGTAAGAAACATTATTTATTATTTTCAAACAAATAATGTTCTTATGTAAACAAAAAATTTTGAGAAACATAGTTGTCAGAATGCAATAATAGTATGTGTGAAACTGTTAGCATAAAATTGTTTTGTTTTCTTTATTTTGGCAAAGAAACATCAATTGGAATACTATCTTAAGATTACAATCTGGATTAATGATTATTTTAGAATGTATGCACAAAACTTTAACATTAGTAGACACATTTATGTGTATGCACATACACTTAGTCTATGTATATACGCATACTTGTCACATACCTTATTTTGTTTTTAGTACATTTTTTTAAAGGAAAATGCTTAAGATGATAAATAGAACATAGTCATAAGAATGAAATGATTGATTGTTGGATTACTCTATGAATCATAAATCTAATTTTTGTTTAGAATAAAAATCTATATTCTATTCTTCTTTTGAAGACATATGTGAAAGAATATTTTAAATACTTGAATAGAATAGTGATACCATAGTTGAGTAGAGCACCTATGGGTAGTTGTTTCTAGAGGGTAGATAGATATTGAACCATAGATTTTTAGGCGTGAGGCTTATAGGCTACTCTTGCACTCTTAGGATGTTTCACCTAAAAGGAGAGAGATAAACCTCACGAAAAATCAATGTGGTTCACTCAAATTAGGATGTGCATGATGTAATTAGGACTAAATGAGATGATCTAAATGCAACTAAACTAAGTAATTGACTGATTATGAATGTAAAACCTAATAAATATGCAATGTTTGAAAACATAATGTGATATGCAAGCATGAACTAAAACATAAATGAATGCAAGACATAAAAGAAAAAGGTTGAATCAGAGTCCACTAGGGAAGAGAATGAAGAATCTGGAGTGTCCTGAATGCTAACAGAGATCACTGAAAATCACCAATGGGACTCATTCACCATTTATGGAAAATTAGTCTTGCTTCTGATGAAAACTTATGGAAACAAGTTTCTGAGTGTCAAGATCCAAAATATAACAAAATTTGGATTTCCAACCTTAAGGTGGGACTCATTCGCCACCGATGGAAAACCAGTCCCCTCCCAAAATTCTGTGAAATCAGGGACCAATTTTGTAGCACCAAATCTGGGCTTATCTTCTTGTAGGGTTGACAGAGTCAAATCTATAGAAAATGGAATGTAGGTTGTCTCCAAGCTTGAAATAGGTTATAGTTGACTTGAAACACTTTGTTGAATTCTTGACCACCTTTCAACACCTAAATGCTTGATAAATTTGCATACACAAGTCTGCAAACACACATGCAAAAGGGGAAAAATTGTTAAGGGTTAGGTTATAGGGATTTTCCTTGGTTAAATACCACTTTGGTAATCAAACCTTAATAAAGAAATGGAATGAAATGAACAACATTAAAATGTCCTAAACTCACCAACCTTGTTGAATAAATCTGAAAATATATCAATGGCTGCTCCAAGATACTTGATTGATGCTTGATTGAATGATGCAAAGTGCTTGAATAGATGATTGAATGCTTGATTGAGTTGTGAGATTAGGAGATGTAAAATGAGGAGGAAAAAACTTATTTATACACACTTTCTCCTTACTAACCTAATAATACCTCATCACAGGCCGACATAAGGTGATTTTGAATAAAAAACCGAAAGAAAATTTGAAATATTTTGAATTTTGAGCCAAGAGGGACTCATTCGCCACCCATGGAGAATGTGTCCCACCTTGGACTTGTAAGTGGGTGTTGATAATTGTCTTGTATTTAATGTTGTTTTTCAGGTTTACATTCAAAAACACACTTAATTAAGCCTAACAAGGGAATAAATGGGTCAAATAAAGCATAAGAAAGGTGTAAATAGTGAAATCAAGCCTAGAAAAGCATGAAATCTTGTTACAAGACTTTACAACACATCAAAAGAGGACTTGATATGTAATGAAAAGGTGATTTTTAGGTGAATTATAGTGAATAGAGTCTAGAAAAGTTTAGAAATGTTTTACAACACCTTCACAAGACATCATAATTTAAATTTTAAGGGACCTAATGTGAATGTGTAAGCTACATTAAAACATTAAATCAAAGAAAAATTGACCAAGCATCATGAAGAAAGACCTAAAATTCCATGAAAATGTCAAGGGACCATTTTTCTACAGCACATTTAGTCCCCACTTTAGTGAGAGGACGAGCTTGCTTCAAACTCACACTAAAGTAGTCATGCATATCGAGAGAGAGGTCCAAATGCACTTATGTTAGCAAGATGGAATGACAACAATCAAGAGGGATGATCAAGCCCCCAGGATGAAGATACCATGGAAAACTAAACATAAGAAGAAAGGAAACACATGTGAAAGAGAAAAAGAGAGAGAAGGAGAAACGAGAAAGGTCAGACCAAGCTTCAATCATTTGTTCAACTAGTTGTGAATCAGATCTAGGTTGTTTGTCCAAAAAAGAAGATGCATACTCACTCTGGAGTGATAGAACACATGGTGATCTGTTGGGTGAGAAGGCCCAAAATGTGAAATACATATGCTAGTTGGCATGCACTCACAAACACATAGGTGGCTATGGGAAAATTCATGCTGCTGAATGGGATTTCCACTCAACCATATCAAAGTTATACCTCTTGATAACTTTCATAAGGTGCCACAAAGGAAAATGTTGGTTCATGCTTCATGAGACAAGCAAAGCTTTGTATGCTTGGAACTCATGAACAAAGAGGATAGTACCACATGAATGTAAGTTGCATTATGCAAGGTGGAAAAAATGTAAAATGAAAAAATGTAGAAGATGTTCAAAGGAGTCTTGTTAAGTTCATGCAAGGAATGTCACTTAGGTTACATTGTGTCTAATGTCTCCAAGAGAAGACCAATCAAAGAATATTATTTTTTCAACTTAGGGGATGCAATGTGTTGCATCAGGCCACCAAGAGGAATGTAATATGTCGAAAGATCACAATTATGAAGGACATTAAACCCAATGTCATCCACACAGTGAAAAACACATCATATGAAGTGACAAGGCTGCACTAAGAACCAAAAAATCAAATTAAATGATGCCAATGTATTCCCCCACTGGTAGATTTTGACCCATTTTTTGATGACCATCCATCGGAATTTCGACAGCTGCTCGTCAAAAAATGGGTCAAAATCTACCAGTGCCCCCACTTTAAAGGAATTTCTACACATCATTCTGTGATCAATTACTTTAAAGTAGCAAAGTAAATAAAATGAAAAAAACAAGAAAAAAGATATGAGAGCCAACTCGAAAAGCCCCTATGCCAATTCATATGTTTCTGAGTTAGGTTGCGTCATGTAAACGAAAAGGAAAACAAAAGAAAGGGAGTTTCCCCCCAAAAAAGAACACACCAAACACATAAGGGATCTATGGATTTGGGGTCAGTATGTTCATTGCTACAATGTTTGTAGGAAAAAGCTCAAAATTGTCATCATTTTCCAAAGTGCATAGAACTAGAAGAATGACACAAAGAGAGTGAAAAATAAAGAAAAATAAAGTCCATTTTGGGCCAACATGGAAGAGACATTGCGGTCTCAATGCTTTGCATCATCCCAAAAAGGGCCTTTTGGGTCAACATGGAAGAGACATAGGACATCTCTACACTTTGCATCATCCCCAAAGGAAAAAAAGTGAAAGAAAAAGGACCTTTTGGGTCAACATGGAAGAGACATAGGGCATCTCTACGCTTTTCTTCATCCCCAAAAGGAAAAACAAAAAACAAAATTGAAAAAGAAAGGGTAAGATGCATGACATATAGAAGAATGGAGGTACAAATAGAGGAAGTGCACAAAGAGAGTAGAACATCAAACACACATTACGGTGGAACACAATACCCACATACAATCACACCAAAGAAAATAAAAAGAAAATGTAACAGGCTAGCAAAGTGAATGTAATTCAACCATCTACCAAGTCATCCTCCTCCCAATCATGTTTAGTATATTGTGAGGGTAGTTGATTGTCCAAAGGAAGAATTGCAAGTGTTGAACTAGGAAATGTACCATTTTCTTCACTTGGTATAGGATATTTATCATTTAAGCTCATGGTAGAGGAAAATAAAGAGTTTAGATCATTATGCACTTCTTCATTTATTTTTGTGATCTCCTTATCATCGTCATCATCAAGACTGATTACAATAGGAGGATGAAGGGTTATTTCCAAGAAGGATGTATCAAAAGTTGTGGCTGTTGGATCAAATCATTTTGTTGTGATAGTTTTAATGTTGTTTCGTGTGGTGGGTCAGGAGAAAGAAGGTGATCATCTTTTGCTTCTGTCAAAGACAGAGGTTGGTTTTATTTTTTTTCATTCATTCAAGATTGATGAGCAAGGAGACAACAATGATTCCTGCATTCCCTAGCACCACGGTTTCATTTTATTTTATTTTGAAGTTGTTGAGGTGTAAGAGTGGGTTGATCCATCATAGGTTTTTTTTCTCCCAGAGGGGGAAGAACGGAAGAAACTGAAGATGGGTCAATCACTTTCTCTTTGGCTTTATACACTTGTTTAATGCAAGAAGGCATGATAGATTGGTTTCATTTTCTCTTTGTCACTTAAACGATGGAGGGGAAGTGTCTATGGTTGATTGCTCATGAGGTTGTATTGTTTGTTCAATGTTGGACTCAGGATAAAGCATGGTTTCATCTAGGATAGGAGGATTTGGAAGTGGACGGGGACATGTTACGAAGAGATAATTCAGCTATGTGTTTGGCTTTGAACTTTTGATAGGTTATGAAAAATAAATCTTTTCAAGGGGTGATGGGTTCCATAGGTTCAGGCCAAAAGGCTTCTAAGGAAAAAATACCTTTAGAGGATAAAGGATTAAAGCCACTATGGTGTATGGTAAATATTTCATTGCCATGTAGAAACTTAATACATTTATGAACAATTGATGGGACCGCTTTCATTGAGTGGAGACAAGGATGACCCAATCGTAGATGAAATTGGTTTGATTTTGGAATGATAGAAAATATTACCTCCAAAATTTTGGGTCCTATTTGTAATTGGAGTATGATCGATTTGATCGTAGGGCACGTAAAACTAGTATGTGTTTTAATCCATGCATTTGGTTTGTTATAATCATCTTGATAGAGATCATGTAATAATAAAAACGAGCTTCCATGATCACATTCTTTCCATAGGTGGGATCTATTAATATCCCATTAGTGGGCTTATCATAGATTCTACCAGCTATGCAAAGAGGACCATCGGGAAGCTTTTTAAGTATATCATGAGAATAAAAAGTAATATCAAGAGATTTGTTGGTTGGTCCCTTACAAGGGACAACATCTATCATACCCACAAGTTCATCCATAGGATTAACTTGGGTAAGATTTGGAGTTATATTAGGTTGTTCAGTATTTGTATCAACATTCATTACATTAGTGTTTGAAGGTTCACTAGCCTTGACAAATGAAACATTGTGTTTAGGAATAGGGTTGGTAAAAATTTGTAAATTCTGGTTAGGGGGTGCAATGGATTTATTGCCTTGATCATTGACCCCTGCAATGGACAAATGAACAGAATCAATGAGGTCTTGAACTAAGTGTTTGAGATGCTTACATTGTTCAGTGTCATGTCCATTTTGGCGATGAAAATGATAATAAGCATCAGGTTTAAAGGTGGGTGGTAAAGGTTTGGTGGTATCAAGTGGTTTAATGGTAGGCAAAGTGATCATTTGTTGTTGGAGTAGTTGGTTAATTATTTTATGGAGGGTATCGGGTAAGAGAGTAAATTGTCTCTTCAGGTCCCCATAAGTATATTTAACCACTACTTTGATAGTTGCCACTTGAATTTGAATAGGTTGGGTTGATTGTAGAGAAGGCAGATTGAACTATAAGAAGCCTCGGTTTGGTTTTCTAAAGTTTTGCGTGTTGTTTTGGTTGGTTTTCTTAGACTTCTTAGCTCGGTTAGAAGTGGACTTTGAGTCATGAATAGAAGCCAAGTTGTGATAGTCACAAAGGTTCGTGCATAAATAAATGAACGAAGGGAATTTCATCATAGTTAACTTATCCTGAAGGTGAGTGCACAATTTTTTGATAAAAATCTTTTGCAGATGTGAATCAAGAATCTTGACATCAATTTGAGCATACAATGACTGATATCGTGAAATGAAATCAATTACTCTTTCATCAAAATTTTGTTTACATCTCATTAAATTAGCCATTGTCTTTTTAGGAGTCATATGGACATGGAAATGACTTATGAAAGCATCCACAAGTTCATTAAACGATCAGATTGAATGATTGGGTAAGTTTGAAAACCACTCCAATGCAGTGTCCTTCAAGGTCCTAGAAAAAATTTTCGCTAACAGCTTATCATCAAGGACAAATTCACTACACAAGGTTGTATAAGCATTGAAATGATTAGAAGGGTCTCATTTACCTTCGTATTTCTCAAACCTAGGCATTTCAATTCCTTGTGGCATCTATGTGCGTAAGATTTCTAAGGATAATGGATTACTACAAACATGATATGTGGGTGGAGCATTTTGACTTTGACTAATGGTGGAAATTTTTTGTTGCATGGATGAAACTGTTTGAAAGAGTTGTGTAGTGATGGGATCAGTGTAAGTAGTATGAGGTGGAAGGGAAAATCGTGATGGGGTATATGTAATGTTAGGGGAAATGAAAGGGACACCTAGAGGGGTGAAGGTGGAAGAAGGAATATGTGATGCGACAAAAGAACTTGGAATGCTAGTTGGAATAGAAAAAGGAGTCACATGACTAACCTGTTGTATAGTTGTTGTAACTTGAGGAGTGGTATCAGGTTGTATGGATGCTATGGTCGAAGGAGGAGGAATGTGAGGTCCTCCTTGGCTCACAACAATGTTTGCAGATTAGGAAGTACAAGGATAATGTTTATTGTATATATTAGCAATTATTTTCATAACTTGTAAGCCATCATCACTTTCAATCAAACAATGAAGGTTTTCTATCATAGGTATAGAAGTGGTGGAAAGGTTTTCAAGGGAAAAATCTAGTTCTAAATGTGCAAAATCCTCATGAATACTAATGACTTTGTCTTGCAAAATGGAATTGTTTTATGTGTCAACATTCATTGGATGGAAAGTTGTAGGAATAGTAATGGTAGTATCCATGCCTAATGCACCACTTTCCATACTAGGAGTAGGATCTCTCGAGATCCCAAGGTCCACAACGAAAGTGCTATCATGGGAAGCCATGAGTCTAGAATTTCATCTCACTAAAGTATTATCAATGGGGCACCAAACACTCATAAAAGTACCACAAAAGTTGGGGTGAATGAAAATACAATGTAATCTAGGAGTGAGAAATGAAAATAATAGGAATTCTACAAACTGAAATAGAGAAACAACAACAGAGAACAAAAATGCACCAATTACCCAAAAAAATGCCTGAAAATGCAATATGAAATGTGCAGGTGGACTAATTCGCCCATGGTGAGGAATGAGTCCAATTATGATTTTTTTGTTTTTTTCAAAAAATTAAAAGTGATTGTAATGCCTTGCAAATGAAAACTAAGGATGCAAATGCAAATTTTCAGTTTTTGAATGATATGATTTGCAAAAATGAAGTCTAAATGAGTATTTCACTAATGCAATTTTAAGAAACCCTAGGATTGAAAAATAATGCAAAATACAATGCAATTAAGTCCTAGGATGCAAATATAAATGCAAGTTAGAATGATATGACATTCAATATGCAGGATTACCAAAATGAACCATATATTTTTGGGCGTGAGGCATATAGGCTACTCTTGCACTCTTAGGATGTGTCACCTAAAAGGAGAGATAAACCTCATGAAAAAACAATATGGTTCACTCAAATTAGGATGTGTACGATGTAATTAGGACTAAATGAGATTATCTAAATTTAACTAAGCTAAGTAATTGAATGATTATGAATGTAAAACCTAAGAAATATGCAATGTTTGAAAACACAATGTGATATGCAAGCATGAACTAAAACATAAATGAATGCAAGACAGAAAAGAAGAAGGCTAAATTAGAGTGCACCTAGGTAGAGAATGAAGAATCTAGAGTGTCATGCATGTTGACAGAGATCACTGAAAAATTGCCAATGGGACTCATTCACCACTGATAGTGAATCAATCCCACTTTTGATGAAAACTTGTGGAAAAAGGTTTCTAAGTGTCGGGATCCAGAATCTGACAAAATCTAGATTTCCATCCTTAAGGTGGGAATCATTCACCACTAATGGAAAATCAATCCTCTCCCAAAATTCTATGAAATTAGGGACCAATTATGTAGCACAAGATCTGAAATTATCTTCTTGTCAGGTTGACGAAGTCAAATCTGTAGAAAATGGACTGTAGGATGTCTCCAAGCTTGAAATAGGTTATAGTTTACTTGAAACACTTTTTTTACTTCTTGACCACCTTTCAACACCTAAATTCTTGATAAAATTGCATACAAAAGTCTACAAACACACATGCAAAAGGGGAAGAATGGTTAAGGGTTAGGTTATAGGGATTTGCCTTGGTCAAATCCCACTTTGGTAATCAAACCATTAATGAAGAAATGGAATGAAATGAACAAGGAAAGATGAATGAACATGTAAAATGTCCTAAAATCACCAACCTTGTTGAAGAAATCTAAAGATATATCAATGGTTACTCCAAGATACTTGATTGATGCTTGATTGAATGATGCAAAGTGCTTGAATGGATGATTGAATGCTTGACTGAGTTGTGAGATTAGGAGATGTAAAATGAGGAGAAAAACACTTATTTATGCAAACTTCTACCTTAGTAACCCAATAATACCTCATCATAGGCCGACATAAGGTGATTTTGAATAAAAACCCGAAAGAAAATTTGAAAGATTTTGAATCTTCAGCCAAGAGGGACTCATTCGCCACCCACGGTGAATGGGTTCCACCTTGGACTTGTAAGTGGGTGTCAGGAATTATCTTGTATTTAGTGTTGTTTTTCAGGTTTACATTCAAAAACACGCTTAATTAAGCCTTACAAGGGCATAAAGGGGTCAAATAAAGCATAAGAAAGGTGTAAATAGTGAAATCAAGCCTAGAAAATCCTGAAATCTTCTTACAAGACTTTACAACACTTCAAAATAGGACTTGATAAGTGATGAAAAGGTGGTTTTTAGGTGATTTGTAATGAAAAGAGTCTAGAAAAGTGTAGAAATGTTTTACAACACTTCACAACACCTTCACAAGACATCATAATTTTAATTTTAAAGGACCTAATGTGAATGTTTAAGCCACATTACAACATTAAATCAAAGAAAAATGGACCAAGCATCATGAATAAAGACCTAAAAGGCCATGAAAATGTCACGGGACCATTTTTCTATGACATAGCTATTATAGTAGAGAGTTACCTTCCAAGATGGGTGCTAAAATGGAGTTCAAATAGTATAGATTTGCTTTACGAGAACCTATTGTTTGTTGTTGTTGCAACACACTTATTATGCTTGGCCAAGCAATATATTTCATTATATATGTATGAATGAACTCAATGATTTCACTCTCTTCTATTCGTAGCATAGATCTTACACTTTATTTTCTTACATATGGATAGAAATTTCATGTTGATGTTTGGGCATGTACCATATTCCACCTTGTAGATTGTTCTTGTTGGCCCATAGTTGTCGTTGCACCAAAATATCAAGCTGTTAATGTCTGATATAATTAGCAGAGTTAGCGGATCCATGGGAGGTGGTTAGTCCATGTCACGAATCCTGAGGGGAACGATGACCATCTACCAAAAAATTCCCCCTCAATGTTACCCGAGGGGATTCGAACCCAACACATTTGGATCTAATAGCACTTGTTGGCCCATAGTTGTTGTTGCACCAAAAGATTGACCTGTTAATGCCTAATACAACTACCAGAGTTAATGGATCCATGGGAGGCGCTTAGTCCATGTCACGAATCTTGAGGGGATTGTTGACCATCTTCCAACAGTTCTCTTGCTAAACTTTTCGTGTAGGGTTAGGAATTCTTCAAGTCAAAAGAATACCAGGGAAGCATAAGCTTCATGGTTGGGTGGTAAAGCACTTCAACCATGTTCTCATCCACCAGTGGATGTGAGCATTGAAGAAGAACCTTAGTTGTTCACTAGACTATTATAGTCTATGATGTAATTTAATGAAAATCCATTCGTGTACTTGATGGAAAAATGTACTATGTAATGATTTTATTGCCTTAGGATCCAAGTCAAACCTGATATTGTAATTTGACTTTTGATGTGAATATAAGAATCTTGACTCATTTAAATGGACATGTGTAGCTATGATTGACTTTAGCCACTAGTTATGTCTTTTTAATTTGGAGTCATTCATGTTTCATTTACAATAATAATAATTAAGTAATAATTTTGAATGGGTTATTACAATTAAAGTCATATCATGTCTAACTACGAGGTCTCTACGCATCATTACATAGGTAAGGCCATCTATTGATGAGCCCTTGAGGCCACCTAGGTCGGTCTTTTAGGGCTTTTCATGCCAGTCACAATAAATAAGACAATGTCAATTTAGACACAAAGAACCATTAAAACATCAAAAAAAGTCATGTAGGAACAAGACAAACAAGTCAACAAAGTCACCTGGTCAAATCAGACAATTATCAATATGGTTAGACATCAAAACATAAAATCAGTCAACAAATGTCTTATACATGATGTGTCCTTCCTGAAACCAAACATTGTCATTAGTCAAACTTTATCATTTTCCTTATACAGGTGGTAACATGGTCAAAACCAAACTTAACATCTTGTATGACATGTCTCTTCCCTGAAACAAGGCCTTATCAAACAATCAAACCACCAATCAATTTGTCAATCATCTAGTCAACTAAACATCAAACAATCAAATTTTGGAAAGCACTTTGAATGGCTATTAACTTTTTGGGCTATTTTGTCTTATCTTTTTTTTATGTCTCGGAGTCATGTTACTATCTCTCTCAAGGATGTCCCATGAAGGATTTAAAGGAGAAATGATGTCTCATGACTCTTTTCTTTGATTTTTATTTACGGATTGTCTTTGCAAAAGACTAGGGAAACTTTTCCTTTAGTGTGAGCTAGGACATTCCTTGTTTGTGAGTGTCTATTTTGCAAGTGGATGACCTTGCACACCCTGGACTATGTCATACCATGGTTTTTGTTGTCCATTTGTTTCATTTTATCACCCAATGATGATTAATGCAAAGCCTTGCATAGAAAAGTATACATCTATAAGTTGTCTCCGCTAACACCATGTTAACATGCATATCCTTCATACTAGAATTTCTTCTATCATTCATCCTCTACTCTTCTAATCCATTTCGAGAGAATACTCATGTTATTTGAACCCACATGTCCTCTCGAGGGTGCATACCACAACCCTGCTAGTCATCCTTCCTCATCCTCTTTACAATGGGGCATATTTCTGAATGAAATTTCTTTAACACAATGCTATAAACTGCATTGTATCAAAGAGCAGAAAAATGTAGACACTAAAAAAATTGTCCTAGGCTCGCAACTTCTAAATTCTTCATTATTTCCCCTTTCATCATTGATAATTAAGCAATTTTAATTACTTGATTATTTCCTAAGGTCATAAATCTTTTATTAAATAAATAATTTTAATCATTTAATTAATCCATTTTTACCTTTATTTCTTCTATGATTAATAAAATAAATTTTATTTATTTAATTGTTTATTCCACTGTCCAATATAATTTTTTTTTGTCAGAAAAGGAAAAACGCATATATATTATATTAATATAAAAATAGATAATTACATAAATGCCTTTAGAAGAAAAAGACTATGCAACCTAGAGTTTTACATGGAAGAATATTTAGCAACCTAGCTACCAAACTTTTATCAGAATGCCCAAATTTATCCCCTATACAATACAAAATTTCAACATAGAACAAAAAGCTATTCTTTAAATTTTAAACACCCCTATGTGTATAGTGAACTAGATTTTCTCTTTGCTCCTCCTGCCCTACTACCTGAGCTTAGATGATTGAAACAACTTGTGAGTGCACCATGAAATTTATGAATGGAACTACTTGTCAATTCTCCATTTGTACTATTTGGTTTGGTGCAACACCTGTGCTATTGCATGTTATCTCTCAAACCATCATGAGGTAGCAAGGTGGCCCATACACCCACTAGCCTATCCAATCACCATTACGGGGTGGTGGGGTAACCCCCGCTCTACCACCATCCATTTAATGTACCCATGCAAGGTGGCAATAAGGCCTCACACACCTGCCAACCTCTCCAAACATCGTCGCAAGGTGGCGGTATGGCCTCGCACACCTGCCAACCTCTCCAATCATCACTGTGGGGTGGCAATATGGCCCCGTACACCCACCAACCACTCTAAATGCTATTGTGGGGTGGAAATATAGCCCCACACACCCTCCAACCTCTCCAATCACTACTAACATGAAATCCTCGATAGCAACCATAAACTATATTCTTTGGAAATCTCAATTTAGCCCCACTCCAAACCTCATGCCAAGCCACTTTAGTGAGAGCACGCTACAACTGAGTGATTTTAAAATATAAGATAGTAATTTTATCTCCTTGGTTTCACTTAGATGAAGGCATCCAAATTTTCCTTGATTAGATGAACACTATTGAGCATGTGACCTTCAAGAACTATACAAACCATCTAATTTTGAGCATCATAATCTTTAGCCACCCCAAATTTTATTATGCTTATTTTCCTTCATATAATCACCTTACTTACACAATCTAAATCTCACTTAGATTCCTTTTCATTAAATCCACCAATTGTGGATAAGCATTAATTGGGCTTGTATCATTGATAGCACTTAGCTCATGAGCATCACTTCCCATATTTATTAAAAAATATGCAACCCTATTGCCTGCCTTGTACATATGAGTTATTATGGAGGCCTGAAACCTGTCTAAGAGTGACCACGCTTTCTACAATATATAAATTATATTCCAATTATGAAACATTCTTTCTCTACAAGCATTAATAATTATCATTGAATCTCCTTCTATATGTAAATTTGAAACCCCCAAGTGCAATGCCAACTCTAAACCCAACAATAGAGCTTGAGCTTTTGCAATATTATTTGTGCCTTGTTGTAGATGGATTGAAGATGCTGCTAGAACTTTCCCCAATGAATTCCTAATGCAAATGCCTGCTCCTGAATTGCCTAGATTTCCCTTTGATGCTCCATCAAAATTTAGTTTTACGAACTCTTCTTGAGGAGGTTTCCATTTGAGTGAACTTTTTTCCACTTTTTGATTCTTTCTTTTGAGTAAACTTCCATGAAATGGTAACTTGATTCCCTTCCAATTCTTCAACAGATAACTATCCGAGTTTGTAAACAATGAATTCACCATTTTTTTCCTTTTGAACATATGAATCAACCCCTTCAGAAATTTCCTTTTCAATTTTAAAATTTGTAAGTTCAACTAAAGATTTAATCTTTCTAAAGATTCTAAGATTACATTCCCACCATATGTTCCAAAAAAAAATCATAGGAAGCACATACCAAATACATGCAAAAAATGATGATCAGTATAATAAAGGTTAGCTTTGAAAAAGTTCCCAAATTCTATTTGGAAGAGGAATGAATAGATCTAACTTATTCTTAATATAATCCCAACATTGTTGAGCAAAACTACATTGTAAAAGTAAGTGATCTATTGTTTCAAGCACTTCTTCACATAACAGACACTTAAAGGGGTTAGCTATCTTAAATTTTACTAATTGGTCGCTTGTCAAAATTCTTTTTTGTAAAGCAATCCAAGCAAAGCTTCCTGCCTTGGGAAATACTTTATTATTCCAACAGAAAGAAAATGCTCTTTAGGGTTGTGTATTATGTTTGGCTTGACTTAAAACTGCATACCCTTCCTTCACTGAATATGTCCCAACCTTTGACACTGCCCAAATTATTTTTTCTGGTTTTCCTAATTGATAGACTACTCTTTCCTTAATCAAAATTCAAAACCAATCACACTATTAAGCATTTAGTAGGTTTTTTGAAGGTTTTTTATAAAAAAATTTCCTTATTAAGGAATCTGTAGATTGCACATAATCTATCAACCTTTCACCCCAAGCTTCTGATAAAATTTCTCTTACATCTTCCAAATCCAAATTATTTGACAATGGAGGTTTCCCATTCCTTGAATCTGACCAAAACTTTACACTTCTTCCATTATTAACTTCCCAAGAGGAAAACCTAGTAATGATGTCCCTACTATTTAGAATAAAATTCCAAATGGCAGATCCCTTGGGAGGATTAACAACTATTAAAATTCTTGATGGGTTTTCATTATCTAAGTACTTAGCTTGTAGTATCCTGCTCCATTTAGCATCAGGTTTTGTATACATCTGTCATGCTAACTTAGCACCAAAGGCTTTATTACTCCACAAAATGTTGTATTCATACCCCACCTTTCTTTCTCCATTTTTCCAAGCCTTCTAAAGATATTAGAGGCACTTTCTTCTACTCATTGATATTTCCTTTCCAAAGGAATATTCTTATAATTTTCTCAATTTCTAATATTACAAAACAAGGAGCTTTGAGGATAGCTAGAAAATAATTAGGAATTGATGTTAGAATTAATTTTATAAGAAGAGTTCTTCCTGAAAGTGATAACCACCTGGCTTTCCACATCAGAATTCTTGACTTGAGTCTATCAAAATTACCTTATCCCAATATTGTGCCTTGTTTGGGCCCTTAAAGAAAGGAATCCCTAGATAAGTACATGGCAATTCCACTTCTTGAAAACCCAAAAGTTTCACTATTTTATCTTTCACATCATCAGAAGTATTTAAAATATATATATTGTATTTTGATGCATTAAAATTAATATTTTTTCTTGAATCCAATGAATATTTCTCCAATACTTCTTTAAATTGTTTAGCTTCAGCTAGTGTATACTTACCAAAGAGAATATTGTCATCCGCAAAGAGAGAATGTGTGGCTAGAATGTTAGAATTTGATAACTTAACTCCATGCCATAAACCTTGGTTGTGCTTTAGATGGATAAATCTACTTAAAGCTTGTGCCATAATGATGAACAAAAAAGGTGATAATAGATACCCTTGCCTAACTCCCTGTGTTGCGCTAAAAAAACTTGTAGAACTCCCATTAATAATGATTAAGAACTTTGCTCCAAATAAGCAGGACATTAACCATCTACACCATTTTGAACAAAAGCCAAACTTTGCAAGAACTTTATTGGGAAAATTATAGTCTACCTTATCATAGGCTTTCATCATGTCTATTTTGACAATGAATGAATGAATCTTTAATCAGGTTATTATTTGAAGAGCTTCATGTGCAACTATTGCCCCCTCGAAATTATCCCTTCCTAGAACAAAACCTCCTTACTCTTGAGAAATAATCTTTGGTATGAGAGGCTGCAATCTTAAATAAATTGCTTTGGTGAGGATTTTGTAAACTATGTTACATAATGAAATAGGTCTATATTCTGCAAATGTTTTAGGCTCTTTTACCTTTGGTATGATTGAAATATTATTTATATTAAATTTCCTAAAAATTGACCTTGTTCTCCTAGATCCTTCCAATGCCCAAAGAAGTTCATAAAACAAAAAATCCCAACATTTTTGGAGAAATAAGGTTGTGAATCCATCGGGACCAGGAGCCTTGTCCGGAGGAAATGAAAATACTACATTCTTTAACTCCTCCATGGTTAAAGGCCTCCAGAGCCAATAATTATCATCATCACTGATAAGATTAGGGATTGCATCCAGTGATTCATTTTCATCATTTAACCTTTTATCACTCCTATTGTGGGGGGCTAACAAAAGTTCAAAGAAAAACTTAACACCTTCCTTGTTAATGTCTTCTTCCCTTGTGAGCCGATTTCATGTAGACAATTCTTTAATTGCTTGAATTAAATAATTAAATAAATTTTAATTTATTTAATTGGTCCACTCTCTTGAAACTTTGAATTAAATTATTATTTAATTCAAAAGATTCCCTTTGTAACATTCTTCTATAATTAGATAATTATTTTAATTATTTAAATTGATTGGCCACCTAGATTAAATAATTTATTATTATTTAATCTCCTCTCATCTCTTTATCCATATCAATCCTTATCTATCCATGTCTCAATTAACTTCCACCCTTGATTAAATTATTTTATAATTATAATCATAACCGTCCATCCTTATCATTTTCCCTAATTCTACCCTAACATTATTTCATATTACATGTTTCACTCTTGGCCATTGATCTTTAGTTCAAATTAACCTTTTAATCTTATCCCTTCATGAAAAAATGATGTTCTATAAAAGACATCTATTTTTCCATTGTCAGTCCATCCATAAGCTATCTACACCTAGTATATTGCATCTAAAAGCTATCTTCAGATGTATCTTACTATCTTGTCAACTTAAGTGCATCTTATTCAATTAAAATCTTCAGTATTTTTCTTTTTCATTGTCATTAGGGCTATTTCCATACTCAAAAATCTGAGGGCAGTTATCATATTCAAGAAAAATGGAGATGTGTAATGAAGGTGAATCAATGGTGGTATGAAGACTCTTTGGTAATATTATTCCATGTTTTATGTATTTATGCTTATTTGTACTTCATTGTTTATTAGGTTTTGATTTTGAATAAGATTATTTTGTGCTCTCTTTCACTTCTAGGGTTTTGGACCTAAAAGGAGAGAGAAAAAATGTCACTATTCACTCAAGAAAAAACCCTTAAATTTCAATGCAAAGAAGATTGAAATATGACAAAGGGAGAGTTATAGGTAAATGATAAGAACAAATGAGGGTTCACCACCAAGTGTAAGCTTGGAAAATGCAAAATGTTTGAAAACATAGTGTGGTATGCAAACTAATACTAAATGTCCTAAGAATGCATGTAGATTATGAAATTGGAGATGTGCACCTAAAAACTTGTTGAAGATGGAATGGAGCTTTTTATCATTGAAAAACATGCTATTGATGTTCAATGGGACTCATACACCAAGCAGGGCGACTTAGTCTACTTTTCTAGAAAATGTTTAGGAACAAGTTTTGAACGAATGGGTACTCAGATATGCAAAATTCATGTTTAGGCTTGCACAATGGGACTCATTCACCAATAGTGGAGAATCATTCCACTTTTGGGTTTTTTGAAATTCAAAATAGTAAAATCTAGCCCTCAGTCTACTCTCCTCTTCCTAACTAGTTTTTGGATCCGAAACTGCAGAATTCAGCCTATAGGCCTTCTCCAAGCTTCTCTTAGGACTTTGACAACTTTGAATTGATTTGATCACCTTTCCAATCTTAAATTCTTGGTAAATATGCAACCTAGACCTACAAATCACACACAAGAAGAGGGAAAAATGTTGTGGGGTTAGTGAATAGGGGTTTTCCTTGATCAAACCCCTTGTTGGTAATTAAACCCTTGAAATGAATTGAAATAGAATGGAGAATGATGAATGAAAAAATAATGATGTTGCAACTCACTAAACCCTAGAAATAAGGTATTGCAAACATGTATATAATGGCTCCAATGGGTGTGGACTTGAACTCTAGTTATATGTTGATAGATCTTGAATGCAATGTTTACAAATTGTACACCACAATTGTTAGCTCTAAAACAACATGATGCAAGCAATCTTTGACATGATGAATGAAACTTGAAGGAGATCTTGAATGCTTGATAATCTACTGTTGAAATTCCTCAAATTCTCTTATGAATGCTCAAATGCTCTTGTGAACTATATGCATGAATGCTTGTAAAATATGCTAGGTATGAAAATGAGAGAAAAAAGCTTGTATTTATACTCAATTATGCAATAATTCCCAAGATTACAACATCATAGGCCAACCTCAAATCTTAGAGAATAAAATCCCACCAAAATTTTGAATTGAATTTGAATTTTGAGTTAAAGGGAACTCATTCACCACCTTAGGTGAATGGGTCAAACCTAGGGGGACTCATTCTCCCATAATGGTGAATTAGTCCCACCTTAGGCATTTAAGGTGGGTTTTGATATTTTGATGTTTTAAATGATATTTATTGAGATTATTCTAAAAAATACACATAAGTAAGGCTTGTGGATGCAAAATGGGGCCAATTAAAGCATAAGAAATCCCAATCATTAATGAAAAGCCTAGAAAAGTGTGAAGGTATGATACAACAATTTGAAATGAGGCTTGGTAAATGATGAAAAGAGGTTATATATGTGAAATACATTAACAAGACTCTAGAAAAGTGTGAAAGTATGTCACAACACTTTAAAACACTTAGGTAAGGTACCATTTAAATCCTTTTAGTTCACAAGTGCCCAAGACCTAATGTGAATGTGTTATCCACATTACAACATTAAATCAAGGAAAAATTAAGCCAAAATCCATAAGGACTCAAACGAGTGCAGAAAATGTCAAAGGACCCTTTTTTTAACACTACATTTAGCCCCCACTTTAGTGAGAGGAGGAACTTGCTTCAAACTCACACTAAAGTAGAAAAACATGCACCCAGAGGGGTTCCAATGAACCAATGTGAGCAAGATGAGACAACAGTAATCAAGAGGGGTGATCAATCCCCCAAGATCAAGATGTCATGGGAAACTAAAAATAAGAACAAAAGAATGCACACAAAAATGATGTCAAGAGAAATGACAAGACCAATCATACATTACCAAAAATGAAAAAGAGAAAAAGAAAAGAAAGAAATGGATCAGATCAAGCTACGACTATTTTCCCATTTTGATGTGGATCAGATCTAGGTTGTTTGTCTAGAAAAATGCACACTCACTATGAGGTGACAAAAATTCTAGCTATCCACTCGGTGAGAAGTCCTAAAAGGTGAAAAACATACACTGATGGCTGGTATGCACTCATACACATGCAAGTGGCTATGGGTAAATTGATTCCTTGGATTGGGGTTCCCACTCAACCATACCAAATTTTTCCTCATGATGACTTTAATAAGGCACCACACAAAGAGAAATGGTATTTTGTGCTTCAGGAGACAAGAAAAACTTTGTATGCTTGGAGCTCATAAACAAACACGATGGCTCCATAGGAATGTAAGTTGTGTTATGCAAGGTGGACATATAAAAAATTCAAAATGGAACATGCAAATAAATGTTCAAAGGAGTCTTTCTTAGTTCATGTGAGGTCTTTAACTTAGGGAACATTGTGCCTAATGTCTCTAAGAGAGGATCGATCAAAGAATATAAAACTCTCAACTTAGGGGATGTAGTGTATCATATCAAGACAATAAGAGGAATGTAATATGCTAAGATAGATCATGCTCCTAAATGAAATCATACTGAATGTCATCCAAAAAGTGACAAACACATCATGTGAAGTAAGAAGGCTGCACAAAGAACCGAGAAATTGAAAAAAGAAAAAGAATAATGCCAATGTATGCCCCCACTATAAAGTAATTGCTAAACACCATGCTGTGAGCAATTACTTTAAAGTAGCAAATGAAAAATGAAAATAAGAAAGAAGACATGAGAGCCAACTTGGAAAGCCCTATTCCCAATTATATGTTTTTGAGTAAAGTAGCATCATGTGAGATAAAAAAGAAAAAGAGAAGGGTTTCCCCCAAAATGAAAACACCAAACACGTGAGAGATCTATGGATTTGGGGTTAGTATGTTCTTTGATGCAATGTTTTTTAGAGAGCTTGGAACTGTCATCATCCCCCAAAAACACATAAAACTAGAAGAATGACACAAAGAGAATGAAAACAAAGGAAAAACCTTTTGAGTCAACATGGAAGAGACATAGGGTGCCTCGACGCCTTGTGCCATCCCTAAAAGGAAAAAAACAACAAAAATGAAAGAGAAAAGGTGAAATAAAAAGGAAAAGATTTTGGGTCAACATGAAGGAGACATGAATGTCTTGATACCTTGTGTCATCCCTAAAAGGAAAACACAAGAAAAAGACAAAGATAAAATGAAAAATAAAATAAAAAGAAAGCCTTTTGGGTCAACATGAAGGAGACATCAATGTCTCAATGCTTTGACTCATCCCCAAAAGGAAAACACAAGAAAAAGATAAAGATAAAATTAAAAGGAAAAGAAAAATAAATCCTTTTTGGTCAACATGAAGGAGACATGAATGACTCGATGCCTTGTGTCATCCCCAAAAGGAAAAAACAAGAAAAAGATAGATAAAAATGTGAAAGCAATGCATGACATAGAGAAGAATGCAGGTACAAATAGAGGAATGTCACAAAGAGAGAGAACATCAAATAAAACATCACAGGGGATCACATTACACACATGCAAATGAAAAGAAAAAGAAAATAAAATGAAAAATACTAGTAAGGAAAATGCGAGTCAACCTATGAGCAAGTTTGGTGCAGGGGCACCATGTCAGTTTTTGTAAATAGGATCTTATGTTTATTTTTTGGTGTGTTAAGTCTAAATGTCATGAAATAAGGTCATAATAGACCATTCTCCATGTATTGAATCACCTTGGGTCGGTTTGCAGTCATGATGCTAGATTTTGCAAAAAAGTTGCAAAGTTGCTATGCAACATTTGCATTTTTTGTCGGTAATCTCACCCAAACATGCATAACATTAGTGGGATCCTTCAAGGGATTGAAGGAATGAACCCAAGGCCTCATGGATAGGGGATGAGAGTCCCATTCCCATAGTCCATGATCTAAAATTTACTATCTATATTCAAAAGAGTAGAAGCCAACTACAAAATTGCCTCTAGCAAAAGGATAAATCTTCTAAAATATTGTTTTCACACATTATTTTTTTAGTTTCTTTCTTTAGTCTTTATCCATTCTTCCCCATTGAAACAAATTTATTTGATTTTTTTTCCAAAAATTTTCACTTCTCAAATTTTTAACTCTAATTTATTTCATTGGTATGATCTCCCTCCTTATGCAACAACAACTAAGGTTCCCACAATAGAACCAAATCATGATAGAAAAACCTTGACCAGAGTCAAAGGTTTATTATTTTATTCTATGTAGTCAACCTTGATGTGGCGTGATAAAAAGAGAGAACTTAGATATGTAAGAAGTATAAACCAAATTATAATAATTTATATATATTTATATACACATCCACAAAATTATATACTAATATATACTTTAAAATTTCTTACACATGTCTTTTAATTTATTTATCATCAAAAAATGATATTTCTTCCTTTCTAGAGTCTATAATTCCATTTGTATTTCTGAATCATGTTTAAGTCAGAGTAATGCATTGAATGTGTAAATTAGGGTTAAATTATCAAGGTTAGGCAACAAAGCATATAAATCTATAGTGTCAAAAAAAGGGTCCTTTGACATTTTTCACACTCATTTGGGTCCTTATGGATATTGGCTTAATTTTTCCTTGATTTAATGTTGTAATATGGATAACACATTCACATTAGGTCTTGGGCCATTGTGAACTAAAAGGATTCAACTGGTACCTTACCTAAGTGTTGTAAAGTGTTGTGACATACTTTCACACTTTTCTAAGGTCTTGTTAATGTATTTCACCTAAATAGCCTCTTTTCATCATTTACCAAGCCTTGTTTCAAAGTGTTGTATCATACTTTCACACTTTTCTAGGCTTGTCATTAATGATTGGGATTTCTTATACTTTAATTGGCCTCAGTTTGAATCCATAGTCCTTACTTATGTGTATTTTTGAAAATAATCCCAATAAATATCATTTAAAACATCAAAATCCTAAAACCCACCTTAAATTCCCAAGGTGGGATTCATTCTCCATTATGGGTGAATGAGTCCCCTTAGGTGGGACCCATTCATCCAGGGTGGCGAATGAGTCCCATTTAACTCAAAATTCAAATTCAATTAAAAATTCTAGCGGGTTTTTATTCCCCAAGATCTAAGGTCGGCCTGTGATGTAATCTTGAGAATTATTACACAATTGAGTATAAATACAAGCTTCTTTCTCTCATTTTCATACCTAGAAAATTTTACAAGCATTCATGCATATAGTTCATAAGAGCATTTTAGCATTCATAAGAGCATTCAAGGAATTTCAAGAGTAGATTATCAAGCATTCAAGATATCCTTCAAGTGTCATTCATCATTTCAAATATTGCTCGCATCATGTTGTTTTAGAGCTAACAATTGTGGTGTAGGATTTGTAAGCATTGCATTCAAGATCTATCAACATCAAGCTAGAGTTCAAGTCCACATCCATTGGAGCCATTATCTACAAGTTTGCAACACCTTATTGCTAGGGTTCAGTGAGTTGCAACACCATTATCCATTCTATTTCATTTCATTTCAAGGGTTTAGTTACCAACAAGGGGTTTGACCAAGGAAAACCCCTATTCACTAACCTCACAACATTTTTCCTTCTTCTTGTGTGTGATTTATAGGGCTAGGTTTCATATTTACCAAGAAGTTAATATTGGAAAAGTGATCAAAGCAATTCAAAGTTTTCAAACTCTTAAGAGAAGCTTGGAGAAGGCCTATAGGTTGAATTTTGTAGCTTCAAATCTGGAAACCAATTGGGAAGAGCAGAGCAAATTGAGGGCTACAATTTCCTCTTTTGAATTTCCAAAAATCCAGAAATGGACTGATTTGCCACTATTGGTGAATGAGTCCCACTGTACAAGCCTAAACAAGAATTTCTCAGATCTGAGTATCCATTTGCCCAAAACCTATTCCTACACATTTTCCAAAAAACTGGACTAAGTCACCCAGCTTGGCATATGAGTCCCAGTCAACATCAACAACAATTTTTTTAGCAATCTAGAGCTCCATTCCATCTTCAGCAAGTTTCTGGGTACACATCTCTAGTTTCACAACTTTTTTTCACTTTCTACTTCCATTCTTAGATCATTTAGTATTAGTTTGCATGTACCACATTGTGTTTTCAAACATTTTTTATTCTCCAAGTTTACACTTGGTGGTGAACCCTCATTTGTTGTTATCCTTTCCCTAGATCTCTCGCTTTGTTAGATTCCAATATCCTTTGCATTCAAATCTTAAGGGTTTGTTCTTGAGTGAATAGTGATGTTTTGTCTCTCTCCTTTTCGGTCCAAAACCATAGAAGCGAAAGAGAGAACAAAATAATCTTATTCATTTTGGTGGACCTATATATAGAGCATTATATTTCTGATTTGGAGTGAATTTACATCATAGATTTAAAGTGCATTAGCATTGCATTAGTTTTTTCATTGTTCAATTTGCATTCTAGGGTTTCAAACTTTGCATTAGTGAAAATTTCATTTAGCTTGCATTATTTCACTTAATTTCATTAAAAAATAGTAAAATTATGCATTTTCATTTCAGACTTGCATAGGAAAACTTAAAAATCATAAAATTCATTTCAAAAAAATTGAAATTCTTAAAAAATATTACTACCTAGACTCATTCGCCACCTTGGGTGAATCAGTCCCTTTGCATATTTTTCACTAAATTTGCTATCATTTACAGTTCAGTTTTTGAGTTTCCACTTGTTTTTTCTACATTTCAATTTTACTTTCCATAATTTATGTTTCAATCAATTTATTCTAGTTATCTTTCATTGCATTTGCATTCACCCTACATTTAGTAGCCTTTGCATGAGTGTTTTGTGTCCTATTGCAAATACCTTAGTGAGAAGAAGTTCATGACTCGTGTCATCCTGCAATAACACACTCATTGTGGATCTTGGGTTATCTAGAGCTTCCACTCCTAGTATTGATACTAGTGCACTAAGCATGGATAATTCCCTTAGCGACTCTTTTCCTTCAAGTAGCATGCAAGTTGAACCACAAAATGATAATGGGTATGTGCAGAATCATGATCGGCCAAAAAGTGGCGATATGATGGGTATTTGTAGGGTATGTGGCTGATGACTTTTTTTTACCCAAAATTCATGAAATGAAAAGGGTTTTTCAAGGAGATTCTCAACTTTCCACCAATATAATAGTGAGCATTTAATATTGTACCCTGATGTTGAATCTTCTTCTAATAATGAGGAGCCTACTTCTCCTTTTGTGTAGAAGTTTAATGTTGTTGATGGAACTACTCCTTTGGTGGCTTCATCTGTGCTGGTTCAGAATTTGGTTGCCCCACATGATGTGTGTACTACTTCCCCTAAGTCCTCTATTGCCCCCTTGCTGAACAATGTTGGTTTAAATTTAATTCCTACTAATTTGGCCTCAGTCTTGATTGCTTTGCCTGAAGCATCTTTCACTCCACTTGAAGGGAATTCTTCCCCTTCTGTTCCAACTAATCTTATTTTAATTCATCTTGGATGGTTGTGCGACAAAAGAAGAATTTCAAAATGGTAAATTTTTTATGTAACAAGCCCTTGGTGGCTTTGGTTCCTAGCTAAAGGGTTTGAAATATTTTTCCTTGTTCTTGCAGGTTTGTTTCCTACCAATAGCTCCTTGCTAGTAGTTTTTTTGTTTTTACTGTTCTTTCCATTTTATTTTTGACTGGTGGTTGTGTTTGTCTAGATTTCTCTATCGAGTGGTTTAGCCCAACTATTTGTTTTGTTCGGGATCAAGGCCCTTCCCTAATTTTCTTATCAAAAAAATATTTTAGAAGAAGAACAAGAGAAAGTTAAAAATAAAAATGAAGAATTAGGAAAGGAAAATAGTTTACAAAATGACACAATATCAAAATTAAAAGAAATAATTAATCTATTAGATTATTTACTTTAAAAATGATAAATTAAAATATATGTATAAGGTCTAATCCTACATTATGTAATGTCTCATGTGACAAAAATTATTTGTGTTATTCATTTGATGAATCATTTGATAAATTTGATATAACTCATGCTTATTTTTACAAAAACTATGAGATCAATGATAATAATATTTTTGAATCTACAAGTCTTGATAGTTTTGATGATAATGACAAAGGATGTTGTTTGAAGGATGCTAGTTTTGAGGTGAAAAATGAGTGGGATATGTAAGAAAATATTTCAAAGAGTTTTTAGAACATGACTTGTTGGAGATATTGACGAAAGTTTTTCATTGAAGATTGTGTGATGGAAACATGAGTTGAATGGAGAGATTAATGGAGATTAATGAGCATATGATGTTACACTATAGAATTTGACACCATTTTCCGACGGCCATTCGTTGGCAGTTCGACACATCTTTGTCGGAAGAGCGACGCAATGGCAAAAATCTTTTCGTCGGTATTTTTTCGTCAAAAGGCTGACAAAAAATCAAATGTTGAAATAATGGAAAAGAATCGTCGGTTGACGACATCATGAAATGTTTCGGGATTATGTTGAACTATCGACAAAAACTTTATGTATCCACCGATGAATTACACCAGAAGTTCGTCGCCGGTTCGATGTATTGCAAAAGCAGTAGCGTCAAAACAACAACAGATGTTCGTCGCCATTGCGACGAAATGGGCAAGGAGTAGCGTCAAAACAACACCAAAATTTCATCAAATGTGCAAAGAAATAGGCAAGTAGTATTGTTGAAACAACACCAAGAGTTCGTCGACTTTGTGACGAAATTAGCAAGGAGTAGTGTCAGAAGAACACTAAAAAGTGCGTCAAAGGTGCGAAAAAATGGGCAAGAAGTGGGTTGGTGTCTACGCTGAAAGTTCATTGCAATTGTGACGAAAGTTGTGGGCAGCTATGATGAAATCTTCATCATAGATATAGAAACTTTGTCGAGCCTTTCTATTGATTCGTCGAATGTTTGCGTCGAAATTACGATGAATCATCAATTTTTTATTTTTTTTAAATATTCGTGGAAATGTACCATTGCGAAGACTGATGACTGGTCATACTTACAGACTGCATATTGGTTTGATGCTTCAAACGAAGCATTTCTTATATTAAAAAGTGCATTACCTTATTGAGCTTCTCTTTGTTTCGAGAATAGTTTAATATTCTCTACTTAACAGGGTCAACCACATGATAGTGGAAGCTCATTTGGCCCCTCCCCCCCCTCACATCACTCTCAATTCCCCAAACCCAATCATATAACATTAATCATTTATTCATCCATTAATAACATATAACATTCATTCATTCATCCATTAATAACATATAACATTCATTCATCCATTAATAACATACTACATTCATTCATTAAAATATAACATTCATTAATTAACATATTCACATTCTTTCATTAACATATAATATTCATTCTTTCAGATTTTACATATTATCAAAAATATGGTTGTCATGATATGATTACAATCACTTTTTCTTTTTCTTTTTCTTTTTGAAAGCTACATAAAGCTGAAGTGGAGTATCATTTTCTAAATCAATATCTGTCCCCCCTTTAGTTGTTCTTCCATCTACTTGTGATCTTAATGTACGCGTAGTCGTCTGCTCATGACATGGACGCCGCTTCAAGTGGGGATCTGCTGCAATAAGAAATAAATGTTAAACTGATATGTTTTATTATTATTGTTACAAGTATTTCATTAATTAAAAGAACATTAGAGTGGTTCTCTTTACCTGATGGGTCCACATCATGTTCCTAAAATTTTGTTATAGACTCATGCTCAACATGTTGAACATCCTCTAAATCCTGATCTGCAGTTGAAACACGAAAGGTTACATTAATTAATACACCAATTGAAATTAAATATGTTTAAGAGAACATGAGGGTGGTCCTCTTTACCCGATGGGGCCACATCATGTTCCTGATCTTCTCTAGCCTGATCATGCTCAACACGTTGATCACGCTCTACATGCTCTAAAGTTGAAACATGAAAGGTTACATTAATTAATACACCAATTGCAATTAAATATGTTTAAAATAACTTTAGAGCGGTCCTCTTTACCTGATGGGGCCACATCATATTCCTGATCTTCTCTAGCCTGATCATGCTCAACATGTTGATCACTCTCTACATGCTCTAAAGTACCGGGATGCACACCATGACCTTCATCTACATGTTCTGCTCCACCCTCACCAAGCTGCATTCCAATGTCATGCGCAGTATTATAATTGCTTGAATGTTTAAAACAAATAGGCATGTAATTACTTTATGGTGGAAATTAATATTGAATAGATTGCACAATTAGTATTCAATTTTAAATAAACTTTATTGAGTTTATTTACCTGTGTGTCGGATGCAATGGAAGATTGTGTTTTCCTAGTCAAGACTCTTAGGCCTTTAGCCACGGCTCCATAACCTTGCTGGAAGGAAATCTTCAGGTCCTCTTCTGTGGGAACTCTTTTGAATTCAGAGCCCTACATTTTTCCAGAAGATCATGAATTTTGCTTCTATGGTGTGATAAAACCAAAATTGTTTTCAATTTATTATAATTTGGATGCAATATTTCATTTATTGATACTTACAATTCGTGCGGCTAATTTCATATAACCACCACAGCCAAGTTTGTGTTACCCGTGCTTTTCTAGTCTTTCCTTTATTGTCTTCGATGTGTTGGCCAACCTATGAAAAGTTTGAAATACGTTAGATTATGTAAAAAGAAAGAGTAATCGGTATATAATTATATTGTTGATAGTATCACACATAGCATACTACTTTTTAAAATAAATTTAATGGCATTTCCATAGCATACAGACATTGAGAGCATATAGAATATATAGTTCAATCCATGAATTATAGAAAATAGATTTTTGTTGGTTATATTCATATCGCTGATTACATTACACAAAACATGCTACAACTACATAAATATTAGATGGTGACAGTTGTCTATGCTACCAAATTTTTCATACATGTCTACCAAAGCATTTTATCAAGCAGTTCATTGCCTTGCTGCTATGGCTAAAAGCCTAAAATAGGTGCTCTTCAAACAAGCTATGGATTCTTGGAAAAAATCTATCAAAGCATAATAGTAAGCAATAGCATAGACAAGGTAGTGAACTGTTTCAAAAAATGCCTCAAAGAAATGTGGTCTCATGGTGATGGAATGCCATGACAATCCATAGCAATTTGCTTGTCATGGCATTCGTTATGGATTCCATCACCATGAGACCACATTTTTTGAAGCATTTTTCAAATAGTTCACTACCTTTTCTATGCTACCACATTTTTCATACATGTATACCAAAGCATTTTATCAAAAGTTCAACGCCTTCATGCTATGGCTAAAAGTAGAAACCTCAAATTGCTTTCAAACAAGCTATGGATGCTTGGAAAAAATCTACCAAAGCATAATAGTAAGAAATAACATAGACAAGGTAGTGAATTGTTTGAAAAAATGCCTAAAAGAAATGCTCCACGTGATGGAATTCCATGACAATCCATAGCAATTTTCTTGTCAAAAAAAATCATAATTAATTATTTACTTGGAAAAAATTACAAATAAATATGCATCACATTTGGACATGAGTCCTCTACTTATGTATAAAATCTTATAAAATAATATTATCATTTAATTGAGGTTAGGGTGGTCAGATAGACACCTACTTATTTTTTCCCTAAAATTTAAGTACTATTGCATTGAAATTTCAAATTTTCACTAAATAGATTTATTTAAAAATAAATAAACCTAGTAGTTTAGAAACTACATCTAATTTGCTACAACTTCTATTGTTACATATTTTGAAATAATATAGATAACTTATTCAAATTTTTACGTCAAGTTTCCTAACTCTGATTTTTTTGAATTTTTTGCCACTTAAGGGCCTGTTTTTTCAATGATAATCCTACACATACCCTAATATCCCGCAAGAGAAAATAATTCAAATCCATGAAAACATAGCAAACCTCCAACATCAAGTAAGCCTTGAAAACATTTCAACTACTATAATTCCTACCATAGAAAACATCCATCGCATGCTTGAAAGTGAAGATGGTCTTGAAATTGTGAAAAGCATAGTTGAGATATGTGCAAAACATCTTCTTTCAACCAATAGTGCTCCTACACCAACAAAAAATGTTCCAAACCAAGAAGGAATTCAAATTACTCCTCCCTTAATGATAGCCTCAATACCTACCTATACCATTCCTCAAGTCACAACAACAATGCAACAAATTAGTAATGTGATTCATTCCTTGGGTATTCCTCCAAGCATCCCTAGTTCCTATGTGGCATTGCATGTTCTATCTTCTACCACATTACCACCTATAATAATTCCATTCACCTATCCTACTAATACATACACTCCATCACCACTTTCACTTCCATCTTATACCACTTGTAATGATCCTATCATAACACAAATTTTCCAAACTGTTTTATCCATGCAAAATAAAATCTCCACCATAAACCAAAATCAGAATAGCCCACTCATATATATTGTCAAAAGCAACCCATTGTCCTTGGAAATATTGCAAACAACGATGCCACAAGGAATAGAGCTGCCTAGATTTGAGAAATATGGAGGGAAGGGAGATCCTTCTAACCACGTTAATGCCTACATTGCCTTATGTAGTGACTTTTTCCTTGACAATAAGTTGTTATCAAAACTCTTCCCTAGGTCCTTGAAAAATACTACCTTGGAATGGTTTTCTTCTTTATCAAAAAATTCAATTTGTTCATTCAATGAACTGGTTGATCCATTTTTAAACCATTTCCAAGTGCATATGACTCCCAAGAAGACCTTGGCTGATTTGATGGGATGCAAGCAAAATGAGGGTGAAAAAGTCACTAACTTTATCTCATGCTATCAATTGCTTTATTCCCAAATCAATGTCAAGATCCCTGACCCACACCTTCAAAATATGTTCACAAAAAAATTGCAAACTAAAATTTAGGACAAGCTCACTATGATGAAATTCCCATCCTTCATGCACTTGTGTACTGCCCTTTGTGATTATCAAAATTCAGTTAGTAGTCAAGATACAAAGTCCACTTCTAGCTGAATTGAGAGATCTGAGCCAACCAACCAAAACAATTCCCAAACTTTTAGAAAACAAAAAAAAGGGGTTCTTACAATTCAACCCCCCTCAACAACCAACTCAAAATGTCAACAACCAAGTAGCTATTGTCAAAACTGCAACGCCCTTTAGTTATGGTGATCCAAAAATACAATTCACTCCCTCACTTGATACCCTTTATAACACAATGTCCTAGTTGCTAGAACAACAAATGATTACCTTGCCATCTATTAAAACACTTGACCCTAATAATCCTTTACCCCTGAGCTTTAAACCCAACGCTTATTGCCAATATCACCAACAAAATGGGCATGACACAAAAAAATGTGAGTGTTTTAAACATCTTGTGCAACACCTCATTGATTCTGGTTGTTTATCCATTACAGGTGTTCGCCACCAAGGCAATAAGTCCATATCTCCTCTGAACCAAAACTTGCAAATTTTTACCTACCCAATGCCTAAACGCAATGTTTCATTTTTCAAAGATAGTGAAACTACAGAGAATGATGTGATGAATGTTGATATAGATGATGGAAACAATGTTCCTATTCTAAACAATACTATCAATATCAATCCTATGGATGAAATAATATGGGTCCAATAGACGTCATCCCTCATAAGGGCCAACCTAATAATCCTCTTGACATTTCTTTCTCCTCTAGGATATATTTAAAAATTTTCCCAATGGCCCTCTCTACATAGCCAACTGAATCTATGTAAAGCCCACAAATGGCATACTCATAGATCCCATTTGTGGAGAGAATGTGATCATCGAGGACTTCTTAATTTTGCATGAACTCTATCAAGATGAATATGATAGACCGAAAGCATGGATCAAGACACATAATGGCTCTGCATTCCCTATGATAGGATTGATCACCCTACCATTACAAATAGGACCAAAAACATCAGATGTCACATTCTCCATCATCCCACAATTAGACCAATTTCATTTGAGGCTAGGCCATCCATAGTTTCGCTCAATGAAATTCATCCCTTCGATTGTGCACAAATGCTTAAAGTTTCCCTTTCACAATGAAATATGCATTGTCCACCATAGTGGCTTTAACCCCTATGTTCCAAAGGAAACTTTTCCCTAGATACCTTTTGGCTTGAGCCCATGGAACCTATCAAGCCAAGGGAACACTTTGTTTTCTTGTCCTATCAAAAATTCAAGGAAAAGAAGATACTAGAACTATCTCTCAGAAACATGTCCCCATCCACCTTTGAACCTCCCATCCTAGATAAAATCATGCTTCAACCTAAACAAGAACCAAACAACCAAGACCGACTAAAAACAAAAATTTCCCCTACATCATCAAAAGACCAAGAGACAATGAAAACAACCCCATCACACCTCCTAGAATAGAACAAGTTTACAAAGACAAAGAGAAAGTGGATGAACAACCTCCTATGGTTCATTTTGTTCCTCCGCTTAGGGATGAAAAGCAACCTATGGTTGATCAACCCATTGCTTCACAAACAAAACTTGAAAACAAAACCAAAAGAAATAGAGGTGTTAGAGAGCGTAGGTGTAGATGTCATGCCCTTGCTTGCAAGTTACATTAAGAGTTAAGTAAAGAAAATCAAAATCCAAACTTGACCAAAGCAATGCATGATGATCCTCCTCCCCAACCAAAAAATAATGACCAAATACAAAATCACAACAAGTGTTGAACTCTTCGATGGACATTATCATTCATCCTCCTATTGTGATTAACTTGGATGATGATGAGGAAACAACTAAAATTTACAAAGAGATGCATAATGAATTGAACACATTTTTTTCCTCTTCCATGAGCTTAAATGAAAAATCTCCTATACAAAGTGATGAACCTAGTACTTCTCGTAGTTTGGCACTTGCCCTTGTCCCTTTGGTTAGTTGCCCGCCCTCAACATACATAGAACATGATTGTGAGGTGGATGACTTTGATGTAAAGTAGAGAGGAGTTTGTCTTACAATCACAATTCAACCTATTTCAAACAATTCTTCAACCTTCAAAACTCTAGCTTGACCTTATTTCTCAATTCCTTCATATTCTTCTTGTAGCATTCCAACTAGAGAATTTTGAGCATATATTTTAAAAGAAACTACAAACCCACAAAATGATTCACTTTTCAAATACCCTTTAAGGCCCTCTTAAACATATCCAATTTGTGCAAACACTTGTTTTGGAACAAACCCTCCAAAAATGGACTGTTACGCTGGAAATGGCCAGAATTAGCCCTATTTTATAAAGCATCACCCAACTAGATACTCTTCCAACCAAAAATATCCATTTGTAGACCTCAACCAGGTTACAATTGACCTGAATCCACAAATTTTGACAAGAGGAATGCCTACAAACTCACCATATAAAAAAACCCTTGTTTGGGCCTTTTTAGGATTGTAAATGAGAGGGTTTATTGAATCTATCACCCCAAAACATTACTCTACAAACCAACATTAAAAACAAATCCCAATGGGTCTGCACATGCTTCACAAACTAACTCCCACACTTTATCAATGCTATTTCATCAAACCTCAACTCACAACCTCCATTCCTTGTTCAAAACATGAATGAAAACATCTAGGCAATCACTTCAAATTCAACAAACTACCTTCCCTACCCCTGCAAAACATACCAAAAAAAAAATTATAACTGAAAGAGCCATTCCACCAAGTTAGAACAAGTTTCACTGAGTGGAATGGCTTAGGATTCCATTTTACACTGTCAAACCCTTAAATTCTGAGTTCCCTGGTAGTCAACAGGAAAAGTGCAATAAAAACATTGAAACTTAATGAAACTCTATGAAATAAAAGTCAAAATAAAGTTAAATCAATCATCCATCAATGCAACTTCAATAATGATCAACTACAAGTCATACAAGGTCGTATTGTACACTAGACTAACAAATTTCTATGAAAAAAATAGAGAATTTAGTGCTCTTACTATTCAAAATTCAAAGTTACATTCACCAAACTCCCCTCCAATGTTCACCAAGGATTTTAAAGTATTACCAACCATGACTAATCAATTTCAACTGCTTTTCCAAAGAAAGAAACCAACTTGACCCTTAAACTTCCACATAAGACAAAAAATGCAAATGTTCCATAGCAACTTTGCAACTTTTTTGAAAAAATCTAGCATCATGACTCCAAACTAACCAAATTGATTCAATACATAGAGAATGGTCTATTATGAACTTATTTCATGAGATTGAGACTTAACACACCAAAAACTAAACATAAGACACTATTTATAAAAACCAACATGGTGCCCCTGAACCATACACCCGAACTAAAAAGAACTCAAGTCACTTGAGGACTATAATGCAGTAGATCATGCTTCATCACATCACCTTTTTGATCTCCCAATTTCCTTCCATATGGTATCTTCTTCCACTATATCAAATACTGAAGAAGAGCATTGGTATTTGCACTGGCAAACTCTTTGACATCTAGAACTTGCTTCAATTTGAACAACATGCTTGATGGATGTTGTCTGACCTTCTCTTCATTTGGAACTAATGTTAAACCTACTTGAACACCTACAAACATACCTTTACCATCTGTACCATGAACTATATTCTTCCTTAGCTTTGTTGCATGCTTGAACATACCCATATACCCTTGTAATTCACCTTGAATCACTACACCTCTTTCCTTCATCTCTTCTTTCAAATTCTCTGCCCCTAAGACCTCTATTTCATTAGGTTTACAAACCTTAGAAATACCAACCTTTGACTTACCATCAGCTTCTTGTACAAACAATGAGTGGATCACTTCACTTACCTTTCTACCAACATATTTCTCAAACTCATCTTGAATCTTCAAGATCAATTCATCCTTGACCTTCTCAATCTCATTTTACTTCAAAATCAAATCTCTCTTCACCTCTAAATTGTCTTGGTACCTTCAAGCCTTGAAGTGGCTTTAACCTCCATATTCTTTCCTTCCTCAAGATTTACAAACTCTTTCTTGCCTAACATGATCACCTTTGCTGCCTTAGTTTGTTCCTTAACATCTTATAGTAATGGAGTTGAAGTGAAAGTGTTTCCATCCTTCTTAATCTATATTGTTTCTACCATCATAAATTGCATGTCTATCAAACTACCATGGTCTTCCAAGCAACAAATGACACACATCCATAGGTAACACATGACAAAGAATTTTGTCCTTATATCCACCAATATTAAACTCAACCCAAGCTTGCTCATTCACTAAGACAAGTTGACTTTCATTCAACCAAGACACTTTATAAGGTGTTTCATGAGGTATCTTTTCCAATTTCATTTTATCAACCATTTCTATAGACACCATGTTATTAGTACTCCCTAAATCTATCACAACTTTGCATACCTTTCCTTTGCATTTGTAAGTTGTCCTAAATAGTGTTCTCCTTGGATGCTTTGAGGATTATTCTTCTAACCATCAAGGATTCTCCAACTTCTAGAGCAGTAAGTTGATTAGGAGAGTTAACACTTTTACAATCATCCTCTTGCACCAATTGAACTCTCTTATCACCACCAGTTGAAGTAGAAGCCAATTTATCTGGACACTTCCATAATTGATGACCAAACTGATTGCAATGGTAACATCTTCCTAAAAATATGCTTGAACCTCTACTTTGTCTACCAAATATTCCTTTAAAGTCTCTAAATCCACCTCTTTGATCAACTACTTGGTCTTTACTTTTACTTGCATCTTCTTGGTCTTCATAGTACTTCCTTGAACCTCTTCCTCTACAAGTGTTGCCTCTGCCTCTTCCTTGTCTTTCTTTCCTTCTTTTTAGTTCCTCTTCTGCCCTATTAGCCAATTGAAACCATTCTTTAGTTGTTCTTGGAGTAGCAAGACTCAATTCATCCAAAATTTTGAATCTCAAGCCATTCATGTACCTTGCTATTTTCTCATTTTCATCTTCAACATGACCATCCCTAATGCTCAACTTGTGAAATTATTCAATGTAATTCATGGCATCCTTTTCCTTCTTCTTTAAGTTTTACAACCTCTTAAATGTTTGTATTGCATGATCACCTGGAAAAAATTGGCTCTTGATCTTTGACACCATCCTATCCCATGAATTTTTTTTTTCTTTTAATTTTTTCACTCTTTCCTCTTGCACATAGTTCCACCATGTTAAAGCAGGATCTTTCAACTTGTTCTTAGCAAACTTTACCTTATGATCATCTACAACCTTCTTGTACTCAAAGTAGTTGTCCATCACATCAATCCAATCTAGTACTTCTTCTACATCCATCTTTCCACTATACATTGGAAAATCTATTTTCTCACCAGAAGCATATTGTCTATTAGCCTTGAGCATTTTCACCATCCTTCTCTTATTAGGGTCGAACTCACCATCACTTGACTCTTCTTGGAGGGTTTTCATCCTCACCCTCTTCCCCTTCCTCTTGGTTACTTTCCTCTTCAGTGGTTTTTCCTCTTCTTTGCTTCATCTCTAATGCTACAAATATGTCTAAGATTGCTTCTTGTGGATCCTTTAACAACTTTATCTTTGGGTGATCCCACAAAGCTGATTTTTAATTTCTGGGAGATTTTGATTTTTGCTGAAATCACATATTTTTAGAAAATATAATGATTTAAGCCTTAAAAATTTCCATTTAAAGCATTCCAATTGAAGAGGGTTTGATCAAACTACCTTAGATCAAACCCCCTTGGATAGAACCCTGCTAGTTTTAAACCATACCTATAACAGAATCTCCTTTACACCTATCAAAATGCTGATAAAAAACCACTTTTGATTTACCTTTTGGGGGATCAAATGAATTCATTTAAAATTTATTTTTTATAAGTATGTAGTACTTATTATAATCTTCCCAAAAGTATAATTTTAAATATTTAATTTTATTATTATATTTATTTTTTATTTCTTGTGAATGTAGGTTTTTCACCAAAATCAAGCTCTCTATTTTACACATGTAGAAAATAGAAGATTAGCAATTTTTTTTTGAAAATATGAGTGCACCAGATATTGAAGTCCTTGATTCAATAAAAAGAAAAATTGAATTTCAATACATACAAAAAAGTTGTGTTATACGTCTACCTATGTTTGAATTGTAATTGGTTTGACTTTGAAACTTTATTAAGGAAAAAATATTCAATAAAACACTATGAAACCAATTGGAAGCACTAGATATCATAGTTACAAATCTAAATTCAAAAAAAATTAAAATTTTATCCTTCATGGAAAAAAATTATGTGTTATACGGTGAGTGTCACTCCTTGAAAATGGTGTTTACTTGAAAAAACTAGTTTTCAAAGGAGATGTTAAAAGAAGTGTAATCCGATTCCAAAAAATTAAAATATATATTTAAAATCTATAGACAAAATGTCACAAATCACTAGTTTGCATCATCTTCAAATTCTTCATGGTTTAGCTGCTATAGGTGCTCAAAAGCGAAGATTTAGTTAGGAAAAATCAGTTTAGTGTCTAGTTTGGCCAAAAATTGTAAACTAGTATTGTGGGATCACCCTACCATATATCCCCTTACAGTTTTTGTGCTCCTCTACTTTTGAGGACTTTGGAAATGCTCTCGATAGATTTTTGAAAGTTGACATTGCCTCTAATAATTTTACTCACACCTCCTTTGCAAGGATTTTCATGGAAATTGATTTATCTCAAGCTTTACCTAGAGAGGTAGTGTTACAGGTTAATGGATGGTCCTGGTCTTGGCTAGTGGATTATGAAGGTATCCCTTTTTGTTGCAGATATTGTTTTGCTACTAGACACCTGGATCATGATTGTCCTCGTGGGGATCATCCTGTTTCTTCCTCCACCTAGTGGAAGATTGTTATTAGTGAGCATTTAATAGTGTACCCTGATGTTGAATCTTCTTCTAATAATGAGGAGCCTACTTCTCCTTTTGTGTAGAAGTTTAATGTTGTTGATGGAACTACTCCTTTGGTGTCTTCATCTGTGCTGGTTCAAAATTTGGTTTCCCCACATGATGTGTGTACTACTTCCCCTAAGTCCTCTATTGCCCCCTTGCTGAACAATGTTGGTTTACATTTAATTCCTACTAATTTGGCCTAGGTCTTGATTGCTTCACCTGAAGCATCTTTCACTCCACTTGAAGGGAATTCTTCCCCTTCTGTTCCAACTAATCTTATTTTAGATTCATCTTGGATGGTTGTGCGACAAAAGAAGAATTTCAAAATGGTAAATGTTTTATGTAACAAGCCCTTGGTGGCTTTGGTTCCTAGCTAAAGGGTTTGAAATATTTTTCCTTGTTCTTGCAGGTTTGTTTCCTACCAATAGCTCCTTGCTAGTAGTTTTTTTGTTTTTACTGTTCTTTCCCTTTTATTTCTGACTGGTGGTTGTGTTTGTCCAGATTGCTCTATCGAGTGGTTTAGCCTAGCTATTTGTTTTGTTTGGGATCAAGGCCCTTCCCTAATTTTCTTATCAAAAAAATATTTTAGAAGAAGAACTAGAGAAAGTTAAAAATAAAAATGAAGAATTAGGAAAGGAAAATAGTTTACAAAAGGACACAATATCAAAATTAAAAGAAATAATTAATCTATTAGATTATTTACTTTAAAAATGCTAAATTAAAATATATGTATAAGGTCTAATCCTATATTATGTAATGTCTCATGTGACAAAAATTATTTGTGTTATTCATTTGATGAATCATTTGATAAATTTGATATAACTCATGCTTATTTTTACAAAAACTATGAGATCAATGATAATAATATTTTTGAATCTACAAGTCTTGATAGTTTTGATGATAATGACAAAGGATGTTGTTTGAAGGATGCTAGTTTTGAGGTGAAAAATGAGTGGGATATGTAAGAAAATATTTCAAAGAGTTTTTAGAACATGACTTGTTGGAGATATTGATGAAAGTTTTTCATTGAAGATTGTGTGATGGAAACATGAGTTGAATGGATAGATTAATGGAGATTAATGAGCATATGATGTTACACTATAGAATTTGACACCATTTTTTGACGGCCATTTGTTGGCAGTTCGACACATCTTTTTCGAAAGAGCGACGCAATGGAAAAAATATTTTTGTCGCTATTTTTTCGTTGAAAGGCTGACAAAAAATCAAATGTTTAAATAATGGAAAAGAATCGCTGGTTGGCAGCATCATGAAATGTTTTGGGATTATGTCGAACTATCGACAAAAACTTCGTGTATCCACCGACGAATTACACCAGAAGTTCGTCTCCAGTTCGATGTATTGCGAAAGCAGTAGCATCAAAACAACAACAGATGTTCATCGCCATTACGATGAAATGGGCAAGGAGTAGCATCGAAACAACACCAAAATTTCATCGAATGTGCAATGAAATAGGCAAGTAGTAGCGTCGAAACAACACCAAGAGTTTGTCGACTTTGCAATGAAATTAGCAAGGAGTAGTGTCAGAAGAACACCAAAAAGTGCGTCAAAGGTCCAAAAAAATGGGCAAGGAGTGGGTTGGTGTCTATGCCGAAAGTTCATTGCAATTGTGACGAAAGTTTCAGGCAGCTATGATGAAATCTTCATCATAGATATAGAAACTTCGTCGAGCCTTTCTATTGATTCATCGGTTGTTTGCGTCGAAATTGCGACGAATCATCAATTTTTATTTTTATTTTAAATATTCGTGGAAATGTACCATTGCGGAGACTGACGACCGGTCATACATACAAACTGCATATTGGTTTGATGCTTCAAACAATGCATTTCTTATATTGAAAAGTGCATTACCTTATTGAGCTTCTCTTTGTTTCAAGAATAGTTTAATATTCTCTACTTAACAGGGTCAACCACGTGATAGTGGAAGCTCATTTGGCCCCTCGCCCCCCCTCACATCACTCTCAATTCTCCAAACCCAATCATATAACATTAATCATTGATTCATCCATTAATAACATATAACATTCATCCATTAATAACATATAACATTCATTCATCCATTAATAGCATACAACATTCATTCATTAACATATAACATTCATTAATTAACATATTCACATTCATTCATTAACATATAATATTCATTCTTTCAGATTTTACATATTATCAAAAATATGGTTGTCATGATATGATTACAATCACTTTTTCTTTTTCTTTTTCTTTTTGAAAGCTACATAAAGCTGAAGTGGAGTATCGTTTTCTAAATCAATATTTGTCCCCCCTTTAGTTGTTCTACCCTCTGCTTGTGATCTTAATGTATGCATAGTCGTCTGCTCATGGCGTGGACGCCGCTGCAAGGGGGGATCTACTGCAATAAGAAAGAAATGTTAAACTGATATGTTTTATTATTATTTTTACAAGTATTTCATTAATTAAAAGAACATTAGAGTGGTTCTCTTTACCTGATGGGTCCAAATCATGTTCCTTAACTTTTGTTATAAACTCATGCTCAACATGTCGAACACCCTCTAAATCCTGATCTGCAGTTGAAACATGAAAGGTTA
>VDFB02115086.1:0-40313 GCA_007258455.2 Sequoia sempervirens
CAACCCAATTTTATATCTAAATGGGTTGAGAAAAAGAATCTAGAGAAGGAAATAACTGTCATGGACACATCAAAAGCCAAAGGTCCTATCAATGAATTATCACAACTTTCAGAAAAGGTTCAGATAAAGGAAGAGGGTGTTGGAGAATATTCTCTTGAGCAATCTTTGTGCCTATCATAGTTACTCCTGTAAGACCCCGATTTGCATGTGAATAATACAATCTTAATTTTGTTATATACTTATAGATGCTTAGATATATTTCAGGCAATGCATAGTGTGATTTCATGAAAATGTGCTTGTATTTCATTTTGAAATGTTTTATTATCATTTCCATAGAAGTATTAGGCACTTGTAAACTATGAATGTGAATTGGAATTTTAATGAAATGGTTGCACAATCAAATCTTATTTTAGTTACCAAAATAATGTGATATATGATGGTTGCTTATGATTTCATTGGTAATGTGCAGGAAAGAAAAGAGGTGCTAATACGAGAACACAGAACAAATTGAAAGACACCATTTTGTGCTTATGTACTTGATTTCCTTATTTTGGAGCCGAAGGAAAATAGTTACTATGTTTATTCTTTTGGGTTGAAAGGTTATTTAATTGTGTCATGTGAGATATAAGTTGGAGTTAAGGTTTATGAACCCTTATCCAAGTGTGAAACTCGGATAGAACCTTAAGTGGGACTTTAAAGAGGGTTGTTGGTCAATTTCTTTAGTTGGGATACAAAGATAAACCCCCTAGGGTCTATACCATAGTTGTAGGGGACAAGTGGGCATGCAATATGGTCCCAAGGACATGAATTGACCCTTCAAAAGTCCACTTGAAAGGGTGTGACGAATTTGAGTCTTTGGGAGTTGGGAGAAGTGACTTATCACTTCCCCACCACACTCCCCAAAGTTCATTAATGAACTTGGAAAGAGCATCAAATATCTCACATGTGTGGAGCCACCTTGTAAGGGTCATTGGGTAGAGTGTCATAGTACTTTCCCCATCTCCCCAAAAGTCTCACACATGTGTGAGAGCTTGTGGGGATGTGTGTTGAAAGATCAAATGAGAGAGTGACAAGTGTCTCTCTCTCATTCAGGTGAATTCAAGTTGAATGCCTATATACTTGGATGGAAAAGAGGAAGTGGATGTTACCCACTTCTCCTCTTGGAGAACTTGAAAGGAGATGGTAGAAAGAATGTAAGGGGAGTTGTGTGTACCTCTTTGGAAAGATAGTGATCAAAATGGTGTGGCTTGGTAAAGAAAGATGGATACAAGAGTGCAATCCCTTTATCTAAAAGCAAAGAGATAAGTTCTTCCTTATTCCCATTTTTTTTTCCTTTTGTTTATTTGCTATAAGAAGGTGGTATGTTGCAGGGGCCATGGTAGAAACGAAGAGTAGAGAACCTAGATGCATAAAATTTGGTGCTATGTTATTCTTATTTCTTTGTAAAAATTTGTAAAGACTCCATGCATCATCTTGGAGCTAAGAGACTTCCTTGCTCGGGGGTATGGCTAGAGCCCACGAGGCTCCATGATGCCATTACGGTAGGGTGGAGAGCAAGCCTTATCCTTTTGTGTGTTCCTCTCATAGAATCTCCAAATATTATTGGCAATATTGAAAGATAGCATCCTATTGGGAAATAAATGAATGAAAATAGTGAGCCCTTGATGTGGCATGCAATGCATTTTCTTTCTTAGTATTACTAGTAACATTGGAGTGCTGAACAAAAATGAAATGTTGTATTGTTCTCTTGCTGAAAAAAAGAAACAAACCTTTACTAACAAAATATGTTGTCATTTATGTTATTTCTAGTATTATGATAAGTGTTCCATATATCTCCTTGCATTTCTGGGAAGTATTTACTCATTTTAGTTAGCTTATTTCTTTATATAACAAAAATATCAATGGGTGAATGGGTGTAATGTTTGTCTTTGTTTGCAGCATATACAAGGACTATATGAGTTTCATTGATAATGCATGCTCTTTTGAACATAAGACTTTTTCTTTGTGTAACATACTGGACTATTGAGTAAACAAGACATTTTGCCTGCCTCCTGAGGATAGCAAATAAAATATACTGGAATCTGTCACTATGGTTAGCATGAGAAATATAGAACTAGTGTTGAAAAGAGATAAGCTAACAATATATACTTGGAATATTGTTAATAGAAATCAATAGATAAACCAATTAATAAAACCTTTAGTGGCATTTAAATCTATGTTGAGAAAAGCATACTGTGCATAAGAAGAAAATTCCTGATAAGTAATACATGCATACTTAAAGGAAAATAAAAATAAAGGGGATAACCAATGGCAGGAGAAGGACAGGAGGGGGGCTCTCTGTGCGGGCTGTGGCCCTATCATAGAGAGGTCTCGAGCTTTCTGTCTGAGGGGGCTCGCCCCTGTGGAGGGCACGACTCTATAAACCATGACCCTCATTGGTAGTCAAACCAGGTTAGAGTCCCATATCATGAAGTCTAGTTGCATCTCTATGCTGCCAAGGGGATTTAGGGAAACTCCTTAAGCTTGCAATTAAAAGTCTAAACTAACGTTTTCAACTGGGACACTTCAGAACTTCCTTTATTTGATGAACAAATACTCCAAAAACCTTTTATGTAGACCTTCGATTACTTAACTCAACCTTATCCTTTGGATTTTATGTCCAAACACCTCCCCAAAAATAGCTGAATTTGCTCAAATCCTTGAGCACTAGAACAACCAGTTCTGGTGAATCCCACTGGTAGTCAATAGGCCCTCGAATATTTTTGAAGCATCATAGACATCCCAGTGATCTCCTGTAAGTGTTCCAGTCATAGCAAGTAAAAAGGCCATCCAGAGTGATCTTCAGCACTGCCTCGTTCACCGTGCCACCCTTAGCATTATTTAGTAAAGAAACGAGTTGTCTGCGAGAGGTGAAGCAATAGCACAAAGGGCACCATCAATATATCCTGCAGCAAAAGTAACTTCCAGTTGAAGTGGTTTGCTACAATGGCAAAAAATTATGTGGTGGACTAGATTACAATGATGGACATCACTAAAAGCACCCAAGCTGCAACCAGCACATCGCATCTTGAAGAATGGCATTTAAGAGGCATTAAAGGACTAGTGGGTCACTCAGAGTAATGGTGCCCTAGTCCAATGGAAATCTGGCCATATCATTTGGGCCATGCGTGTCATAAATTACTGAGCCACCACCGTCAGACATTGAGGTTCACGAGATGGTTAGACTGTTAAACTGCCTCCAGTGAAATAAGTGTTCCTATAGTATTCTATCTGCCTGCCTGCACCATTATGTCTTTCTTCCCCGTATACTCCCATCGTACCATTAAATATTTCTAAAAAAAATTGATATTTTATTTCTATTCATAGCTGATCAAATTAATGCCTGAGGCTTGCGTTACCTTTCACATCTTGTATTATAATTTCCAAGGAATGGAGGAGCCACGTTGGATGATTGAGAATAAAATTTTAATTATATTTTGTTGTTTCTTTTATTTTAAAAACAAAGAACTGAATGCTACTGTCTTCGCATATTTTAGTGTAATGCAGTGATGCTGGGGGACAGTCATTGATGATATTAATTTTGAAACAACAATAATATTACTCATGTTATCAACAGTATGATTAGCTATGAGGAATTAAGCGTTAAAATATTACTTTCAGTCTTGAAAAGGTTTGTTATTTTAATATTTAATAGGGATGGTTGTGACTCAAACCATTTTAAATGTGGACTCAACATAAGTATGAAATCAATCCCAATAGTTAAGGGGCTAGGTCACAATTTATTAGCAGTTCCGTCTTTAACCAAATCACAGTAAATATCCTTACAGTATGACAAAGCAGCTGGATGTGACATTAGCTTATGAGGGACTACAAGAAAGGTCATTGCTTCCCCGCCCCACTATATATGTGCCTGATGCACGGACATATCTCTTTAACTCCAGCACGAACGTTGCAGTATGATTGTGACTGGGCTGATAAGTTCAAGGGGATCAGTTCTTTCGCCATTAAAGCCATCATTCATGTTAAGTGTGTAATAAAGTGATTAGTCTGGATCAATAATGATACCATTGACATGAAAAATCAAAAGTGTGTTAATATTATAATCCAAGGATAAACTCTCTTTAATTCAAATGGACGGTGATTGATTAACATGAAAATAATAATATATTTCACCATTTGATTGATTGAAAAAAAATATTATTACTGTCACGGATGGGAATTATAAGAATCAAGATTCCGATCTAATAATTGTGAGATGGTTATAATTCCTAGTGGTAATCTAATAATGTTGATAACGTCTTGATGGAGTGGTGGAATCAATAAAAGCTTTATTATCCAATATTACTGTTGATTTAAAAATGCTGCCTTGGAGCCTTTCACATATATGTGCGTAGGTAGCTTAAGTTTCTCCTCCTCCTCTGGCACGTTCAATAGCTGATCCATGTCCCTTCCCACATTTTTCATGCCCCAACTCTAGAGTACTCCCATTTCCAACAGCAGTGAGTGGCGCAGTGCAACACGTAATGTATCTCTGTGTGTTGTTATTTGCATAAGATAATAGCTAGCAGTCTGTAGGCCATAATATCTTATTCTAAACCAATCATGGTATATAGCAAGAGACAAAATAAAATAAAATAGAGAGACTACATACTGATCATTGCATTAATTGCATCTTATGTTGAATATTGACTTCATTGATATGTCTTCACTTTCACCGTAGGAGGACTCTTAAAACTGAACTAAACAAAAATACGTGCATGATGTGAGAATTAGTGGCTATTGATTAAGCCTTCATGTATTGCAGGCCGTGAAAGGAAAACTAATTATAAATTTCATTCCTCTATTCATTTATTTTTTCTAAGAAATCGAATCCTTTTAATCTTTAAGGAATGAAAAACCCCAAAAGAAAAAAAAAATATAAGGGGAGGGCTTAGATTCCTTTAATAAAATAAGAGAAGTAAAGCCAACCCACATTTCCTAGTAAATTCATTGATAAAGTTAGTAAAGTATTAGTAATGGTAGTAAGTTAACAAAAATATTAGTGTTTATTAATTATTAATAGTTTTATAATGAAATTAGTAAAAATAAAATCAATAAAATTAGCATCATATTAATTTGTATTTAACTATTTATAAGTTGTAATGAAATGTTAGGGATCGTTAATTTAATAATAGTTATTTTTATAAAAGTTGTAAATATCTTAATTTCTATGAAGATATTTTATGATGATTAATTTTGTGAAATTAAGTAAAAAAATAAAAAATATAAGAATAAAAATTATTAATATTTCTTAAGGTCTAGGTATACATGAATTATTATTTTCCCTTTGTGATTCAATTAAAATAATGTTAGGACAAAAGAGAGGACACGATTAAATTAGCATTAGAATGCTATTTTAAAACACATAAAGATAAATATCCTTAGAAGAAACCCTTAATTCGTTTTCAACTTTGATAGCCCAAATAATTGCCACGTACCCTAATACAAGCACATATAGTGATGGCTATCTAAGGACCTTTCAAATGAGTTAGTACTATGATGTAAAATCAAACCCCTTCCTATGTAATGCTAACTACAGACTCTCCTCCCTGTCGGGAGTCACGTTTAAATAATAAAAAATAAAAAATTGTGAATTTTTCTTGTCAGATTTTAACTCCCATCACCGAAAACATATGGACATCCTATATTAAAATCTCCAAAATCATCACAACCCATCATAGCTCTAAATGAAAGGTTCATAAAAGAAGGTAGAATCGAAGAGGAGTCTGAAGACAAAGACATTCTTAGTTGGCTATACAAAGATGAGGAAGCATCATCATCAACAAGCGTCAACATCAAAACAGATCAGTATGGAAAAGAGAAGGCCATTTTAGAGAAAATCGGTTACAAAGGTCAAGGACCAATTGGCAAGAGAAAGGATGGTATTGTTGAACCCATTCAACCTCTCACATTATAGCCAAAAGAAAAAATAGGATTAGGCTACAAAACTGAGAAAAAAGATGACGAAACCCAAAAAGCAGTGGAAAGGATATTACAAATGAGAGATGGCTCTGACACAAACTCAAATGAATATGAATGGGATAATCTATCTACTACATCATATACTGATAAAGAGATTGATATTATCCAAACATATACACCCTTACAAGAGGAGGGACAAGGTTTAAGAATTAGGACATTTGTTATGGGATCAACAAATATTGATAACTCAAGTGAGGACAATTAGACATCGAGTGAGTAAGAAAAATTGGAGGTGAGTACTGTCATAAGCCTTTAACATCCTACAAATAACTTTGACCATCTAGCTATCATGACACTTACAACACTTGAACTTGTCCAATTTGATGACTTGTTACCATTAATACACCCCAAACTGATTGACTGGGAACCCATTGAACTGAGCCTTATACCAGTCTTCTCAAATGATAACACCATCATAAATTTTCTATGCTATGACAAAACTGATACAAGTACTATCCATAACACTCATATCAATACTTTACATTATGAGGGTGTCAAATCTTTTAGTTGCAAAAATGATAATAGGGAAAATAAATCTAATGATGAAAACCTCTCTGAGGCACCATTAGATTTTGAAAAGAGAAAAATAAAGAATGTATCCAACAGCGAAAACCTTTCTGAGGCACTGAAGGATGAAATATTTGACACTCTCCCAGAACATTACCATGACAGATCATCAGTACTAGTAGAGCCAACACATCCTATAAATCTGGGAACATTTGAAGAAGCAAAGATCTTACATCTAGCAGCATCCATGATAGAACAGGAGAAGCCGACATTCACTAAATTCTTTGAGCGATGACAAATAAAGTTTGCATGGTCTTATTCTCACATGCTAGGATTAGATCCACAACTTCTAATGCATCATCTATCACTACCAAAGGGAATCAAACCAGTCAAACAAAAATTGAGAAAGATGCATCCCCACATCGCCCTTTTGGTTAAAGTTGAACTAAAAAAATTATTAGATGCAGGCTTTATCATATCCATAGATTATGCAGAATGGATCTCAAACATTGTTCTAGTATCCAAACCTGATCATAGCATTAGAATATGAATAGATTTTAGAGATTTAAACAAGGCATTCCCAAAGGATGATTTTCCTTTACCCAACATTGACATAATTGTTGATCTAACAACAGGACATGCCATGTTATCTATAATGGATGGCTTCTCAGGATATAATCAAATCAAAATAGCACATGAGGATCAAGAAAAGATGGCATTCACTTGCCGTTGGGGAACATTCTACTGGAATGTCATGCCTTTTGGTTTGAAAAATGTAGGTGCAACATATCAGTGAGCAATGACCACAATTTTTCATGATATGATGCATACTTTCGTGGAAGATTATGTGGATGATATCTTAGCAAAATCACACACTAGGGAAGGACATCTGGAAATACTTGATAAGATCTTCACCAAACTGGAAAAATTCAATGTAAGATTGAACCCAAAGAAGTGTATCTTTGGGGTGACATCAGCAAAACTTCTTGGTTATATAGTTTCAGAAAAGGGTATTGAAGTGGATCTAGCTAAGGTTAAGGAAATCATGGAGATGCCACCACCTAAAAACATCAGTCAAATAAGGTCCCTACAAGGCAGGTTACAATCCATCAGGAGATTTATCTCATAGCTAGCAAATAAGAATCACCCATTTAATCATCTACTTCATAAAAATATTTCATTCAAATGGGATCATAACTGTGAAACAAATTTTGACCAGATAAAGAAATATTTGGTGACACCTCTGATACTCATGCCACCCATAGCAGAAATACCACTATTAATATATATTACAACAACTGAAATATCTATAGGGGCTCTATTAGCAAAAGAGGATTCTGAAGGAAAAGAACAAGTAGTTTACTACATTAGCAGGACTCTCAACGGATATGAAATAAACAATACATTCATAGAAAAATATTGTTTAGCAGTAGTATTTCAAACTCAGCAATTGTGACACTACATGTTAACTCATACAGTTAGGCTCATAGAAAAAATAGACCCATTAAAATACTTACTCAGTAAAGTTGCACTAACAGGAAAACTTGCAAAATAGGTCATGACATTGAGTGAGTTTGATATCCAATATGTTGATAGGAGAGCCATCAAAGGATAGGTAATAGCAGATCAACTAGTTGAAGCTCCATTACAGCATCATCATCCAATGCACATTAAATTTCCAGATGTTGACATCATGAATATTACAACTCAACAATGAAGACTATACTTTGATGGATCATATACATAGAGAGGAGCAAGGTCAATAATTCTATTTGTAACACCTCAAGGACACACTATTCCCAGATCTTATCGGTTGATCTTTCCATGTGCAAACAATATAGCTGAATATGAAGCACTGATTATAGGCATCAAAATAGCTATTGAATGGAAAATCATAGAAATGAAAGTGTATGGGGACTCACAACTTGTCATTTATCAAGTAAATAACGAGTATCAAACAAAAGATGAGAAGCTCATGCCTTATAAGCAAATGATGGATGATCTAACGAAATAATTCATGGATATCAAGTTCGAGCAAATACCACGAGTAGAAAACAAAGCTTTAGATGCCATGGCAACAATTGCATCTCTTTTGCAATTACCATAATAGAAAGGTCGATATGAGTATATGGTTGAACAAGTATCTAGTCCAGCATATGATAACCCTAATTCACAGACCATATGCCACATACCCAACATCCAACCCTCACAATATGGAGAGATCTATACTTACCTCAAAGACAACATTCTTCCTCTTGACCTCTCTAGAAACCAAAAATGTAACTTTATTCATCAATCAACAAGACATACATTAATCGCTGACATCCTTTACTATCGAGGTTTAGATGGTGCTCTTCTCTAGTGTCTGGAGCATCACAAATCTGAAACATCCTTACAAGAGGTCCATGAATGTATTTGTGGGACATATTCAAGTGGGCTAACCCTAGCTAAGAAACTCCTCTATTTAGGGTATTACTGGTCGAATATGGAGAAGGAAGCATATCAATATGTTAAAGATGTCAAAATTGTCAGATTCATGGTAATCTAATTCATGCACCAGCACAAGAGTTACAACCATTCACATCTACATGGCCCTTTTGTTAATGGGGATTAGACCTATTGGGGAAAATACATCCTTCTTCATCAAATGGCCACAAGTTCATCATCACAGCAATAAAGTATTTTACAAAATGGATAGAAGTAGTTTCGTTGACAACTATCACTGGAAAACATATTTCATCTTTTATACTCAATTATCTCATCTATCGATATGGGATACCACAATCCATTATTTCAGCTAATGGAAGGCCTTTTAAAAATTACAACGTCTAGGAATTATGTGAACAATTCCATATTCAACATCGTTTTTCAACACCATATTATCCATAGGGAAACAAACAAGAAAAAGCCTCAAACAAGACAATCCTAAAAATACTAAAGAAGAAGGTAGATGATGGTGGACGTGTAACACCTGTCATGCAAACCCCAAAGGACAACTAAAGCAACAATTTCCACACAATTTTTTTTTTTAAAGTAAAACTAACATACATGAGATGCACATTAAGTTATGACATGAAAATTCATTTAAACAAATCCACTATCACTTACGTCCCTTGGGGTACATGAGGATACATTACGAAACTTAATTCCATACATCAATGATAAAGAATGAAAGCCAAATTTAATCCATGACAAAGCATTCATATAAAACCATCAATAAGAAACCATTCACTTAAATAAATACAACACATTGAATAACATCAGATATGGATCCATATCCACACAAGGTTTACCAATGATAAAATATTAGATCACATCCTTTTCATTACTTTACACTATTCAAGTCTGACAATGATACAAACATGTTTCCCAATATGGGTGGGAACCACATGTCAAGATAGAATGTACAACTCTGGAATAGCCGCAACCAGCACCAATCCGCACCTCTCGATCCTCGAATGGGGACCCAATGGGGTGCTTAGCACATACCACCTGACCACGTGGGTCCGAAGACCCACCCCCCGTGCTAAGGAACTAACAAGAAGAGACCTCAACCAAGAACATCCAAACAGGGAACCACAAGACTCAACGTCTTACAAAGGTATCATAAAATAAGGATTACAATGACATAATCAACAACATTCATGAGTCAATAAAATCAATAAAGCTATGAAACTCATCACATTTAACCCAAGCAATAACAATTAAGCAAGTCACCAAAGAGCATTCATAAATCATTTTCACAAGAATCTGAAACAACATAAAGATTACAATATCCAGAGGCGACAAGAAACAAGAACAAGGGTGTCTAGTGGACTCTGGTTTAAAGCTTATGCGCTCAAACAGGTCGCTGCTAAGAAATAATCTGAACATAGACTTGCAGTGAAGTACAGTGCATTGAAGATATACATAAAATATGCAAAATGTAACCAGGGCACATCCCTAGCAAAAGAAACTACATGATCGAGCTCAAGGACAAGACAGGCAAAGAGGAACCATAGCTAGCATCGTGATAACATGATTCTATATGATAGATCAAAAATCGAATCCACGAATTTTCCAGTCTCTTATATGCCGAACTAGATTGAGGGCTTCCTCGTTGAATGGATTTAATAGAGGATGATAATGATTCTAAATGAGAACTCTTCTAATGCATATTAATTAGGGGAAACAAGGAACAATTTTCATAAATTCGCTCTTCCAAACTTCTGAGACCTGAGGATACTACCATGCATGCCTCGATCCTCCTACGAATGGTATAAGGTTTGCCTTCTTATCATTTTTATATATTATGATCTACATGAGGGGTATATTAGATACATAGAATAAAAGAATTGCCAGTCCATGGACTGCGCAAGAATGGAATCTAAAGGGGAGAGAGATCATTAAATGCATTTTCTTGCATGGAAACTCTTGCTTGGAATAAGAGCAACCATGCAAGGAGGAAGACTTTTCTATCTTTTCTTCGCTTTTCTATCTTAATTCAAAATCTTATCATGATGCTTTATTTTTTATTTTATTTTATTAGCAATAAACTATTCTTTTTCCATTTTTTAATTGATTTCCTTGCTTTTATCTTTATTCAAACTTGAGTTCAAAATTTTAATATTTTATTTACTTTAATATTTTCTCACTTTTAAATTTCTTAATTAAACTCACTCATTAGGCACTAATTATCTTTATTAAATTAATTATCTTTTCATAGTAATACCTTATAGACTACCATATTAGGCAAATTTTTAATAAAATAATTTAATTTAATTATTTGTTAATAAACATATACTTTGTATTGTATTATTATTTTAATTCTAACTTTTATCATAGTTACCTAAAAAGGTATTCTAACTTGATTACCTTGCTTAGACAAGTTAATCAAAATACTAACTTATCACCTAACTCAAGGCTAATCAAACAAGGCAACCAAGAAACCAACATGACGTCATAATTCATTTAGGCACACATACTCGAATATGATGAAGGAGCAAAAGCGGAGGGGCACTCTGAGGATGTGATTGGCATGTTTAGTTAAATCCTGCATTATGGGCCTACAAAACCAGCATTAGAACACCAACAAGAGCTACACCATACGCCTTGGTGTATGGATCAGAGGCCATTCTACCAATTGAGATAGAAATACCATCACTCTGTGTATCACTAAAAGGTCTCATAGCAGATGAAGATTACAGAATTTCAAGGCTACAGGAGCTGGAATTACTAGATGAACATTGTCAACAAGCAACAAATCATTTGAAAGCCTACCAACAAAGAATGTCAAGAAGTTATAATCATAGGGTAAAACCTAGAATTTTTCAAGTTGGTGACTTGGTCCTAAAGGAAAACCCTAAAAATCAGCAAGATAGAGATAAGAAAGGGAAATTTGAACCTAACTGGTTAGGTCCCTTTGTTATCATATCAGTGTATGGCTCAGAGCATATCAATTGTCTACACCCGAAGGGGATCTGTTTGATGAACCTATCAACAGTATCCATCTCAGGAAATTCTATACCTGAATCACTTAGTGCATGAATTATTTTCTAAAAATGGTTACCTTGATGACAACCTAGCACACAGGCATCCTGGTGACACAAAAATGCAAAAATCAAAAAGACAGAAAAATACAAAAAAATCAAAAAGAATGAAAAGATGCAATAAAAACAAATAGTGAAAACCTAGAAATAGGAGTTATTTGTAATTTGAATCAGCTCTCCCATCTATTTAGACACATGTCATGGTCATCACTTCCACTATCATTTTACATCCATTATTGTATCATATCACATGGTCATGTCTCACCTTGGCCTTGGGGGCAACATTTGAAGATCATTGGGGGCAACATAAATCTTGAGCTTCACAAAATGGACAAAAAGCAACAAAAAAAGACCAATCAAAATACAACCCAACATGAAACATCAATCACCATCGGAAACACATCAAACATCCATATCACAATAGAAAATCCAAAAAGAAAAAAAACAAGTCAAAAAGTTAGTCTCAGAAAATCCAAAAAAAACATGAGTTGGTGTTAGTCGAACTACGTGGTCTCTGTGTCTATAACGTAGGCAAGGCTAATTTTTGATCAACCCCCGAGGCTCCTAGGATAGGTCTTTAGGTTAGTTTGATCCAAAATCTCAAAAACACAAAAAAAATCATAAAATCAGGATGGATGATCTAATCTAATAAATGATTGAATACTATAAGAAAATGTAAGATATGTTGTACTTTTGATCATTGTTATCATTTCTTTGGAGCAACTCAATGATGTATTGAACTAGAGAAGCTAGGAAGAAGAAATGATATTTTCTTTGTCTGCTATCTATGAATTAATCATTATTACTGTGTAAATCATCGCGAGAAGTGCTCTACAAAGTATCATGGATGACATTCCAATTCACATAGGAAAGTGGTTAATTCTTGTCTATTTTACACAAGAAATGCTTAGGTTTAATTATACCTCGATGCTTGTGTTCGCTTGCAATATCAAAAATCATGGAAGTAGTACTCAGGTCATCATGGTCTAACTCATACCATTGATGCTTGTACTCACTTTCAACATTTTTAAAGCTCTATGATGATAAAAATCACAATGAAAGTACTGTTAAGATGCCAATGCTTGCCTATGTAGATTTGCATGGTTAAATTAGATTGCATTCATATTAGTTTTGCATCTACATTAAATAGATTTTTCACATAACCTGATGATATCTATATCGACCTACACCAGATGTGGAATCATGTCCCACATCTTTGGGAAGAACTCTAAAATCCTCCTATGATCATAACATATTGCAAATCAGCAATATTATCAATCAATCAAAAATCAATCAGCCTATCAATCTATTTGGCTCCGGTGTTACTTTGATCAAATCTCATGAGCGACTATCATTGAACCTTGACTATCATGAGGTCAATCAATCATCAACCTATCATCGATCCTCACCTATCATGAGAACAATCATCAACCTATCATTGATCCTCGCCTATCATGAGGTCAATCATCAAGCATCATTGAACCTCTCCTATCATGAGGTTCATCAATCAAACTTGTAATTATTCCTCACCCATCATGAGGATAATTATCATCAATCAATCATCAGACCTCGCCTATCATGAGGTCGAACACCATCTACTTGATCAAGAGTGTCAATCAATATGAAATCAAAGGCTGACACAATCGAAAATCATCAAACACAAAGAGGCTTATTGCACATTTCATCACAAGGGCAACTTTCTACATCAATTATCAGGAGATAAACTATTTCATCGCCAAATATTCATCAAATCATTAAAAAATTGAAATATTCTAAAAAATTCCAAAAAAAAAAAAAATAAAAAAATCATGTTAATTTATCTCCCAAGGGGGCATATATCCATCAATCACTTGAAAAATCATGTCTAGGGCATTTTGAAGAAAATTTCTTATCGATACTAACAGCAACAGCACAAAATTTTCTTTGAAGCAATGCGTAAACACATCACTTCAAAGAGGGGCAAAATGTAGACACCTAAAAATGGTCTAGAGAATCTAATTAATTAAATACAACTTATTTGATTGATTAATCTTAATTCATCTACTTAGTAAATAAATAGAAATATTTATTTATATTAAGTTCACTATTAATTCTCTTATTTTATCATATTATTTCCCTCTTAATTAAATAAACAAAATTAAATACTTTGTTTTATTTAATTATTATCATTATTATTTTCTTCTATACTTTATCCATCAATTCTATCCTAAAATTAAATACAGAGCTTTAATAGTTGGCATTTATTTAATTATCTCATCACATTTCTTCTTAATTAAATAAAGATATCCTAAAATCTTTAATTTAATTATCATTTTTCTTCTATTTAATTTAAATAAACAACTTCTATAGTTTTTTTTATTAAATTATTTATTCCTCTTTTTTTGAATTTAAATAAACAAAAAATATTTAAATTAATGCATAAATCAAATCCCTCTATTCACTCAACAATAATTTTTTTTTTTAATCTAATTAATGCAACTCACATTCACGGGAAGAGCCTCAGGGACAAACCTGCAGGAAATCCTCTCAATTTTCTACCCCAAATCTTTCCTCTCATCTTGCCTGGTGTTTTCATGGGCAGGAACAATCCTCCATGATCAACTCCACCTTCTCATCTCATACCATTCAAATCTCTAGATTGAATCTCAGCCTCTGTTGTATTATCCCTGTGCAAATGTGCTGCGAGAAATCTATATATACAGCCTTCTGAAGCATCAAAATCATCTGAGAAAATTTGAGAATCATCATCCTTTATGCAAACTTACTCTGCAGGAATTAGTACTCAAGCAACCAAGCAATCATTTAGAATTAGCATTTTTAGTATCATCATAGAATCATGGCATCAATAGATTTCATATCACAACAATAACATAGTTTCTTTTTACTGTAGCTTTCATCCATCAGGCTTCATTTACAGTAGCTTCATATCATTTAGAAATCATTAGCAATCATAACATCATAGCATTTAACATCCACTCCATTCTTTAAATAGGCATTTTAAATAGTTATGGTGCTTACAAATCTAAGAGATTCTTCAATTTGATAAATCTTTAGAGATAGGAGACAATGAGAGGCTTTCAAGCTTTTCTATGTTTTAAATTAGTTTAATTCATGTTTAATCTTGATACAATGTTTCATTAAGAGGTTTATTTAATTGTGTTTTGTTTAAATTTTTCACACTTACACTAAGTATATGGGCAAAATGATCAAAGAAAATGGAAAAGTAAAAATAATTAATGGTATTTACGGCTGGTCGAATGAATCTATTTATTGACATGTTGGCATTATATAGTTGGGAGGGGTAAACTTTTTTTTGTGTAGCACCCATGTTGAAGTGAATGTATACGTAGCATTGAATTGAAAGAATCACCACATGGAAAATCTAACATGTACACACCAGAACACTTTTGGCCTACAAGGTATGCAGTCTAAAATGTTATAAAACCCATAGCAAATTCCATAACTTATAATTTCATGACGAATGTCATGAAATTTAAAGACATGGAAAATGCCATGGATTCTATAGAATTTCGCTGCACACCTTGCAGGGAAAGATCACTACTTTTGGTTCTTCATATCCACCAGTTTAAATGAAATGTGTGCTACACCAATACCTTCCAATGAAGAGCATATTTGATGATTATAATTATGCAGATTTCCACTTACAAAATGAAGATGGTTACTAGAAAATAATATTTTCATGTTTTTGAATCACATAGCATATCATTGAGTACCTTAAATGCCTACATGAAAAGTTATATTCTTGGGAGAATCATATTTCATTGCAAAAAAGGGTAAGCAAAACATTTAACAATATTTATAGTTGGTTAACGAAATCTATTTATTGATAATAGGGAATTTTTGTACTTACATGTCATGTTGATGGTGTTCAACAAGAGTGAGAAGCATTGGATGAACTTGTTACAGTACGAAAGAATATGAAATAGACAATTTATAATACAGTAATTCCTTGGTATGTCTATTGCTTATGTGCAACATTATAAAGAAAAAGATATATACATAGAATAAAACATGTTAGCATTGTTTGTTGTAAATAAAAAAGAGATAAAATAGGAGATTTTGAATACATGGGATACTCGCAAAGAATTGTGTATAAGTAATCTACTAAAAATGTTGAAAAGATAGTTGTGGAAACAATGACAAATATAATGAATAGAATAGTGTATTTGTTTTTAATGGGCAAGTGCATGTGAGAATTTGTGTGTCTATGTATATAAGTAGCAACAAATATAAGATGATAGAATCCAAAAGCACTAAACCCATGCTCATTTTCCTCCCTACCATATTGGCATCATGAAGCCTCCTGGGCTCTAGCCAAACCCCCAAGAAAAAAGGCAAGTATGGTCCATGGAAAATTTCAAGGACTCTTAGTATATATGACAAAAAAAACACAAAGAAATTCTAAAACAACTATTGGAAGAGCACTTAAGAATCAAAAGTAACTTGACATACACAATTTACAATAGACTAATTTGCTTCAATGTCTATTGTATTCGTGCAACATTAGAAAGGGGAAAATATAAATATAGAATAAAGTAGGTTAGGGTTATTTTTCCATGTATATAAGGAGCAAGAAATATATTGATGATAAAATTCAAACTAGTAAATCCACACTCATCCTCCCTATTATATTTGCATCATGAAGCCTCATGGACTCTAACCAAACCCCTGAGTAAGAAAAGTAGGTAAGGTCCATGGAAAATCTCAAGGACTCTTACCATATATCACACAATAAGAAGAGTAAGTAAAAGATGGTTGGGCCAAATTGTTGTAGCATAAAATGATGTGGAATAGAGTATTTACAACACAATAATTTTATTGAATGTCTACTATATCTATACAACATTATAAAGTAAATAATTTAGATATAGAGTAAAAGAGGTTAGCAATATTTGTTAAAAAAATAAAGAGATAAAATGGAACATTTTGAATAAATGGCATGTTGGCGAACAGTTGTGTGCAAGAAATCTTCATTGTTATTTGCTTGTATTTTTTTCATGATACCCATTTTGGAGAGTTGAAAGACAATCATTCTCTATGCATGGTTTGATCACAGTTAAATCTTTTCCTTGTTGACTTATATGGGCAGTGACTTGACTTGTGTTCTTTAATGGCAATGTGGAGCATGGCAAGAATGTGGGTTGTCGGTGCTGTGGTGCTGGGTCAATAGCAAAGTATTGTAAAAATCGCTCACTTTAATGGAATGGAACAATAGAGACCACTCTTGTATGATTTTGGGGATAAACAATGTGATGCTATGAATAGTTTGTTTGTTGGCTCAGAAGCACATGAGAGTGGTGTTTGGTTGCTATTCATAGCCACATAGATTGATGTGTAATGCTTTTGTGCAACATTAGAAAGGGAAAAGCATATGCATAGAATAAAACAGGTTAGCATTGTGTTTTGTAAATAGAGAGATAAAATGAGAGATTTTGAATACATGGGATACTGGAAAACAACTGTGTATAAGTAATGCACTAAAAATGTTGAAAATAGAGTTCTAGAAACAATGACAAATACAATTAATAGAATAGAGTATGTTTTTTTGATGGGCAAGTGCATGTGAGAATTTGTGTGTCTATGTGTATAAGTAGCAACAAATATACAATGATAGAATCGAAAAGCACTAAACTGATAGCCACCTTGATATATATGTGCGGTGACTAGAACGTGCAGAAAGATGGGTGTTGTGAACCAAACTCTATAACATTATACTATTTTTTGTGGGTTAAGAAGTACATGAAGAAGAGATATCCTAGTAAAGAAAAAGCATAATACAATTTGAAGACGGTTAGAACAAAATTGGTAAGTGGAATACATAGAAGAATGGACAATGAAAGAAAGAATATAATAAAACATATTCACACAACACAAGTAATATATATGTAACAGTTGACTAAATGTGCTTGCAGCTTTACTTCAAAAGATAGCAATAGTTGCATTGTATCTTATCTATTGAACTTTATATCTTTAGTTGATAGACTATTTATTTGAAGTTGCTATTTGCTAATAAGAGAGAATTTAATCACACAATATCTGTAAAGCTTGAAACAAATGAGGGGAAAAGGATATCATGAAACATATTGATATAAGATTCAAGCTACATTATTTCATAGTACATATTGAAAGAGGAAAATTGTATTGAGTGCCTTGGAAAATAGACAAATACATATCCACATATCTATATGTACTCAATTCCTTGATTGATATATTAAAAATACCCATATAGGAGCAATAGTAGTTATATCTAGGTTTTTCCATTACAATGCTTAGGGTTGGTAGTTTTATTTCCCAATTGTAGATTAAGATAGGAGTGATTGTAACATATTGATAATGCTAGAATGACTCTTAGGGAAATGCAACTGAATCAATATATTTTCTGGCATATTTTGTATTACACTTCCCCACACTGTAACATTGAATATTGCATTTACTTTATGTTGCGTGATTACACCACAATATATATATATATATATATTCTAGCATATTTTGTAGTACACTTCCCCACACTGTAACATTGAATATTGCATTTACTTTATGTTGCGCAATTACACCACTATATATATATTTATATATGGAAATATATATATACATGTTCATATATATACATATACATATATACACATACATATATATACATGTGTACATATATAGATACATATATATGCATGTATACACACACACACACACACATATATATATACTTGCATATATTGTAAAGTTTGGCTCCACTATTTACCATTAGATAATATAGAGAAACATGGGAATTGTAAAAGAATTAAGGAAACACTAGAGAGCGACATACATCTGAATCTTAAGTATCATCTTAATACATCTTACACCTGTAACATAGACTACTTGGCTTCTACCAATATGTTGCATGATATTCTTTTTCCGTCATATGTTCAAAGCTTCCTATAAAAAATTGTTATTTGCTTTTGTTTTTCTTTGCAAGGCAAGAAAATGTATTGGTTAAGTTGCATTGTCGAAAGAGCCATTGCAGTGTTGCTTGCATATGAGGCTATTGTAAGAATAGTCATCCTTGACTCTATTCTATAATAGATTTGATAGTTTTTAAACTATTGTGCTATAAAGTTTGTAAGTTGTTTTACATCGGTATTTTCTATAAATCTTTTGATATTGAATACCAAACATTGCAGCTTAAATTTCCAATTAAGCCTATGGTGCTATATGCACTTTGCACAGATCATTACATCATATAATTTTTGTATAACCTAAAGAAAATAGGCGTTGCCCTGGGGAATTGGGTTTTAATAACTAATTTGGGAAGTTGGAAGGATACGTGCACATTTGTTGATGTTGATACAATTTTGTTACAATTTCCCTAGTTCTCTATATGTAAAGATGGGTTGGTTGGATAGGTGGAAGCTGAGTGGCAAGTGTTTTTTGGCACAAGGGTGGAGCTTACCAATTACATGGGTTGGGGTTTTTTTTCAAGTCTCTGTCAAGATTTTTGGCAGTGCAGCTGCAAATTGGAATTGCTAGTGATAGGGATTGGCTTTTACTGATAGCTTGGAGGTTACCTCTTAAACAAAGGATCTACCTAAATCTTCCTCATTGGTCAATAGAGACAGATAAGTAGAACCATAAACCAACAACAAACAAATTACTAACCCTCAACATATTTTCTAGCGAAAGAAAGGACATTTAATTGCAATTCCTCCATCCATACAAAACAATAATCTCTTTTAAATCAACACAGTCAGTATAATGAAAAATATACAAACATTTGACAAAAAAAAATAGGCAATAAATTAACCATCTATGCAAACTACTCATCTAGTAGGATGTACACTATACATATATATATATATAGATACATTGCATCTATATATATATATGTACATATATATATATGTATACATATACTAGATTGGTGGAGGTTAGCAATTACATGGGTTGGGGGGTTTTTGTTTGAAGTTATCGCTGGGGTTTCCATTAGCGCAATGGTAAATTGGTATTGGTATTGTAAGTGAAGATGGTCAAGGTTGCTAACAGTTACTTTGATGTGGAGTCCATCAAATCTATTTGGAGGAAAGTTTTAAGAGTCATCATGGAATATATTACAATTGATGGACGCTTTACCAGAGCCTATGGTTACCACTTTACCATTTTGAATCATTTCCGTCATAAGGTTCGTATATCTCTGCCTTTCTATTTATTTTCCTCTTTGAAGAATTGTCTTGATGATGTGGAAAGAAACCCTAGGAGGAATGCTATTATCCACCCTGGTCTTGTTAGGCTTATTTTTGAGCATTTTCAAAAGCTTCCTGCTCTACCTAAAACTATAGATATTGAAGAGTTGGATGATGAGGAAATTGAAAGTAGTAAGGAAATTGAGCCTCGGGCCCCCCTTCTTGTGCTCTTGTTGGCCTTGATACCTTTGCTCCCCTGTCTTTGTCTGGTCGGAAAAATCTAAAGGATCCTGCCCCGCTGTCTTATCCTAAACGTCATCCACTGCATGAGTACCCTAGTCCGGATTTGGCTTCTCTGCATTGTCTTAATCCCTAGCCGTCTCCTGGGTGCCCCACTCCGGGTTTGTCCCCTGGTTTTAAAGGTAACCCTGTTATGAAACTTGTTTCGTACTCTAGAAATTCTATGGAGATCATCTCTGAGAAGCCCTTGGTTAGTAAGGAATCGGCCCCTAGTGCCCCTGCTTCTAGACAAGTTGGGAATGACCATTTTGAACCCCCTATTCAAGATGAAATTAATTTTTCCCTGAAAATGCTCAAGCCTGAGGAAATGGTTAGTGTTGCAGAAAAAAGTACAGAGGGTCTTTTTACCGTTCTCAAATGGACCCAGAAAGAAGTTTGTGATTTGAAAGGCCATGTTACTATTCTCAACAATAAGGTTATGGAACTGGAGTAGAAGATCAGTTGGAAAAGAAGAGATAATGATGAACAGGAAACTCCTTTACCGAGGAAAAGACAACAATTACAGGAGGATAGATTGACAAGTATTGAATGTAATATGTCCAAGATTGGACAAAACATAAGGGCCACTGTTGCAAACAACCACAAAATTGCTAGGCATAATACAATCATCATAAATGCGATGGTGGAAAAGCTTGAAAAAATTCAAAAGGGTTCGCTGGTGGTGGATCTGGATGCGAACATAGGTGGCAACAAATCGGCCGGTGAAGGGATTTCAACTTGTACAAGAGCAAACATAAAGAGGAAAACCCTGACTTCTTCACACATGGTTCAAATCCTTAAGCAGGGGTTATAGGATATGCAGAATGTTGAAAAAGAAGCTGAGGAATTACTGAATAATTTGGAGTAACGTGGTGTTTGGTTTTCTGGTTTTTTTGAGTGGTCCTTTTTTTGGACCCTGCTGTCTTTTGTTGTGTCGTTTCCTTTTAGGACGGTTAATACATTGGTTAATTTACTTTTAGCATCTTTGATTGTTTTTAAGCTTACATTGGTTGGTCCTGTAAAACCTATTTTTCCTTTTCAAAAAGCTTGTTAAGTGAGTAATTCTTGATGGGGATTTTCCAATGGTTGATGAGGCCACCATTTTTTTAATGTGGTGATGTGAGTGTTGGTAATTACATGGGGTGGAGGAAGTCAAGAATGGTGCATTGGATACAGGGAATGTGAATGGCAAGCATTTTTTCGCTCAAAGCCCAGTGTTTTATGTCATTGCACAATGGTGGCAAACAAAGTAAATGTAATATTGAATGTTGGTGTGTGGGAGAGTATACTTTATATTCAATGTTGCAATATGGGAAAGTATACTTTCATGAAGTTATCCAATCTAAAGGGCCATCATGGTGCTAGTTTGGTTGCAAACTATTGTTAAAATCATCATATATGGATCCATTTTGTAGTAGATTAGAGGGCTTTGAAAGTGTGGTGGTGTAGAATGTGTAAGTGATTTCACATGGGTATTTTGTAAAATCAATTTTGCATAGGTGGATCACATTTTGCTTCTATATGGATGAAGAAATAGTAGTTAAATATTCTTTCTTTCACCTAAAACATATGTGCCCAAGAAGGCGAGAAGGCAACTGTGGGAACATGGACAAATGTACTATCGAGAGTAGTATATGGGGCATGATTTTTCATTGTACCTACTACAAATGTTATGGATTAGCTCTTTTGTGAATTCTCTATTTGAGTACTAAATCTACTCCTAGGAAATGTAGCTTGAATTTCTAATTAATGAAATATGGGTTTCGTGGTGAAGAATGCAACTGCAAATTTTCCAGCAGGGAGGGCATCGTGTCTTTCCTTTGCAGTGATGTGGACGCTTGTAGGTATGTGGGTTGGTGGTAGTGGAGAATGGGGTCGTTGCGACAAGGAAGGTGAATGGAAAGAAGTAGATGGGTTGCCAATGGTGCACCTAGTTGACTCAATACAGGGGAACTAAATTCTTGTGTATAATATTTAGTAACAAATAAGTGTTATTGTGATACTTTTCATACAATTCCTCTATTAGAGCTTAATATATATATGTGTAAGAAGTGGAAATTGCATAGTTCCTGAGAATAGTGAACATGCTAAAAAAATTCTATCTTCCAATACATATATTCGATTTCTTAGAGATCTTATGGCTCTAACAACTTTTTTAGGAAAGGAGAATTCCCCATAAAGAACTATAGAAAATGGAATTCTACAGATGAAATACATAAAATTTTGTTTAAAGGAAGAGAAGAAAGAAAAAAACAAAGGTTTTGTTTGAAAGCATGCAATGTATAGGAATAACTATATAGAATACCTAATTTTGGTATGTTTTGGAATACATGTAACCATGCATAAAGAAAAGGGGTGAGCGTACAACTTTGCTTTGCACTGAAGGATCTCTAGCCCTGCAATAAGGGAACTGTTAAACCCATAAGCTAGCAAATAATATATTTAGAAAAAAAAAATATGACAATATATATCTATGGTTAGGAGTGTATGAAATGACCAAAAAGATAGAGGCAAGACAACTTACAACAACAATACATCTACAACGTAGTGAAGATTGCAGAACACAACACTTGTTGAACATCCAATCGGCAAAGCAGTGGAAGTGCATGGGAGGTTTTGACCATTCTACACCCATCAAGCAATGCAACCAAAGGAAAAAATGGAATATGCAGAAGACTATATATGTGTGAAAGGAATACAAATAGAGAATTATATACATCAACATTATACATATACATATACATATAAATACACATATACATATACCTACAAACATACTTCTTGCCCTTTGTTTATCGCTTGTCTTCTTGACAGCTTTTACTAATAGACTGGACCTTACCTCTTAAACAGATGATCTCCCTAAATGTTCCTCATTGGTGAATAAGCTTTGCAAAGAAATCATAAATTTACAATTGTGAAGGCAGTTGTTATATAGTAAATGCCTTTTTAATAGGTTTTCCATGCTTTCCTTTCTCAAATAGTAAATGTCTTTATAATTTCTTGAATATTGAATTGGGAAGCAAACTGTTATATAGATTGGTTTAGGAACAACATAAGTTTATATTTTTCCTACTTTTGATATTCTTTAGACCTGGAAGCACACACACACACACACATATATATATTTGATTAAATTTGTATGTGAATGGAAACAAAGAACCAAGAGTCATTAGCATTCAAGGAAACTTTAAATCAAATACAATGTCATTAAATTGATGCAATAAATAATTTATCACTCCTGATTTTAGCGTAATGAAAAAACTTATATGATTCATGCAGATTTTCAATGCGATATATAGAAGTGTAATCTCAATGATTAGCCATATACAAAATATTTAATATATATTAAAATATATTGTCAAGTATTACTCATATAGAAAATATTTGAAATATATGTGAGAATAAATTGTTCAGTTGTATTTCAAATTCTAATCTATGTAAAAATATCATAAAACCATCCAACTAATTTGAAATATTCGAAAGCAAGAATGATAGCAAAATCGATACACCATGGTATGAAAAAAAAAGATGGCAAGTAAATAAACATGCAAATATGTAGATGCAAACATAGGTATAAATTGTGTCCATATTTCTTAAACAAAAGTCTTAGCATGCCGTAGTCAGCATTTAAAATTCAAAGCTATGAGAAATGATTAGAAGTGAAAAAGAGTAGTCAAAGTGTAGGCTCACTAGTGGAGCCTTTTTCTACACCAGGAGTAGATATCTTTATTATGTCTAGAAGAAATAGTTTACACTTTACTTCAAAATCAACTTTTGTTGCTTTGGCAATCATTTTTTGAAGCATTCCTCTATATTATATGTTTATGTTCTAATCAAAGCAGTGAAGATATATACTTTACAAAAAAGGATTTTAATAACAACAATAGGTTTTGTTGTAGAGTCAAAGTTGTCTTGCAATGCATAGAGGTCTTTTGCTGGCATTTGCAACAAACTAGTGGCACCTTCATCAAAAGCAACACACCAAAGGCTACCTGAATGGTCTTGCAACTTTAACTATAGAAGATACCAATAGTTGCATTCCTCAATTTCCATCTGGAAATGATCACAAAACCAAACATCAGCACGAGGGCATGTGCATTTGATTTTGCATTCTTTACCATTAACCAACAAGGGGCAAGCAGGGTAACAAAAAGACTCAGGTTTTGCAATTTGAATGGTTGTTTTGAAAATGACTTCAACCGTTTCTCCCAAATGAAGGCAGTTGTTTAAGATAAATGCAATAGTAACTTTATCATTTGAAGGATGCAACCTCTGAGGTGCAAAAGAAGTTGAAGCTAGTTGGACTACTTTAATTGGCCCCTTGGATCTAAGAGTGTTTTCCTCATGAATAGAAGGGTTAATTTCATGGTCTATTCCTGTTGATGTGTTGATAAATTTTCCATTAAAGTAGCCTACATGACCACTACGGACATCAACAATCACTATTTCACCAAAAAGATACATCTGGTGAAAGGTATCACATTTTTCTTGCCAGCATGTGCCCCACAAATTAACATCAATGAGAGAAGAAAAGACATCATATAGTTTAATGGTTCATTGGGTGTTTCATATCCATTTCTCCTACGAATAATTGAAATTTACCCAACATGCACTACAATGCCAATAATATCAACAAAGTTGTTATCACTATAGTTGCTTATTTCACTAACTGACACAAAAGCAATTTTTTTTTGGGACAAGAATCTCATCTTCAAATTATTTTATTATTGATTTTTCATCCAAAACAATCTCAAGCTTACTATTTAATTTATTGAATATTTTATTGGCTTCCTTAACTAATCCCCTCGATATTAAATAAGTAAACCCCACCTCAACTCGACCATAATGCAATTCAACAATATCATCAAAAAAAGTAATATGTATTTCTCTCCCCTCCACATCTATAATGTTGAAACTAAAAAATTGCCCCTCACCTCTTTGTTTCTAAAAATGATGCATCTCCCTACTATGTGTTACACGCCCTTTCACTGTCCAAAAATTTTGATAAATGTTCAAAGCTTTAATAGGGCTGACCTTTGGAGGGCTGTTTTGTTTTTTAGGGGACACCTGCAAACCAAATTTAGGGGCATGTTTAGAAGGGGAAGGTGAGTCAGGTGCCAACATTTTCTCTTCTTGTTGCTTGAACAAATACCTAGGGGTCCCAATAATTTGACAATCAAGCATAATTACAACTACGTTGGATATGATTAAGGCCTTGGAAAAGAAGAAAAAATATGTATTGGAAAAATTATATGAGGCATAAACGAAAAAGAGAGAATTATTTAGCATAGACAACAAACAGTACAACCCACCTTGAATCTTGGATATTCCTACAGACACAATATTTTAAACATACAAGGGACCCTATTTTCAAGGCACCTATAAACAACATGTCATTGCATTTGGAAGGAAGAGTTCCTATAATTTGCAAATGGTGGGCATTAGATAAGACAACCTTGTATCACTCAACCTGCCCTTCATGACCACCAAATTTTTTGAAGGAAAAAAGTTGAAGGACCAGAGAGGGAACAACATTGTTGGCATTAATATAATGAATTGCAAATGGATTCAAAGTTGGATCTTTTTTTGCAACCTACAAACACAAGTGCAATCAAGAAAAATGTAGATCATCACACCAAATTGATAAAAAGAGCAAGGAAAATGAAGGATGCAAAGAGATACATTATGCATCTCTACTTTCATATCTATAACCTCTACTATGACTAGCTATATATGTATACATCTAAATGCCAATCAAGGAGCAACAACAAGAGAGGTAGGACACAATAAGAGAAAGCTTGCAGCAGGGACAATGGAAGAGGAAGGAAAACTTATGGAATCAGAGTCTGTAGGCTAGTGGATGGCATCCTCAAAGCTAGACTCCACAACATCAAGTGTACAATTTGACACCAAATCAATTTTTTGGGGGCTCTGGAGACCCGTCCACAGACCTCGACTCTACAAAGATAGTTGTAGAATCCTTTAAAGGAAAGGAATCTTCCAACCATAGTTGACTCATTGACAAGTCTATATTATAGTAAAAAATCAAGGATTAATGTATTCCAACATTCAATACCAACTCGTGCAGAACTTAGAATGGATACAATTTTGTTCCTATATTTGTATAAACACCTATATGCAAGCATTTGTATACATTGCTACTTGCTCATTCATCTATCTTAATAGAAACAATGGAATATAGAACAACAAGAATAGAAATCCTTAAATACATATATGGGTTCAATTTTGCCTCTATTTAGACATTTTGGAAAACACAATTAAACATAGATATATATATATATATATATATATATCCATATGCAGACATGTATATATTTATCTATATATACAGTAATATATCTGAATGATAACATTTTCTATCCAAAAAAATTAAGCATGTTAAAGATTATGAAATTTTACAAATTACAAAACAATCCTTGTTACAAGAAAAATAAAATAATCTACCACAGGAAACTTCAAATAGATGAGTGGAAAACAAAATCATCAAAGTTATTGATAGTCAAACAGATGAAGGCAAAAGAATATCATGAAACATGTTAATAGAACACAACCATTCTATGTAATAGTTGGGTTGTAAATTCTAGTTCCATAATTTTTCATGCAATACTTATTCACCAATGAGCAACATTTACGAATATCTTTTGTTGAAGAGACAAGCCCCACATTCTCATTATCAACTATAGAAAACTCTTCTATATTTGAATAATTTTACAATAGTCTGCTATGAAACCAGCACCACAATGGCTATTTCAACAAACCAACCCAACCAATATATTTTCCCACACATTTTACAGTATACTTTCCCATAGACATATATATGTACATTCATACATATACATGTATCTATACATACATACATATTATAGATAAAAACACAAATTCTAACAGTACTATTAGGGAAATAGTGAAGAACCACACAAATAAAATAGGAGGGATTGTATATATGGATATGTAGAGGGTTACTTATCTATTTGAAGTTTCCAATGTGATTTTTATTAGCGAAACCGTCAAGAGGATTTGTTCTACAATAGTTGTTCCACAATTTCTGTGTTGCTCTATAATATTTAATTCCACCCTATACATGTCACATTTTTTGCATAATGTGCAAGGAAGCACATTGATTAAGTCGCATTGTCGAAAGAGCCATTGTGGCTGCAATCTACTATTAAACTAGAGCAGGGACCATACATCTAAGGAAGTTCTCTGCTATGAAACAAACTCAACAATGCCACTTTCAACAATGAAACCTACTCAATATATTATCCTCACAAAATTTTTTCCAAATGGACAACAGAAGGTGCAAGCCACCATAATGAAGGCTTTTATGGCAAGAGCTAAAACAAATGAGAGAGAAAGAATACACACACACACACATATGTTCACTACAATGGCTATTTGAACAATGCAACTTAATCAAAGTATACTTTGCCACATTACTACATTCAATATTGCATCTACTTCATCGAACCCCATCGAACTACAACAATAGAATGCATTAACCCCTACAACAACAAACACTTACCATTCCAGTGTATCAAGGTGACCACCACAACCACCAAACCACGTAATATATGTATACATATATATACGTACATATATATATACACACACATGCATCCATACATACACACCCACACACACTCACACACACTCTCACACACACACCCAAACACCCACAAACACACACACATACATACATACATACATATACATATACATATACATATATATACACACACACCTACATACATACATACATATATATACACATATACATATGTATACATATGTAGACACATATCTCCACTCTGTGCATCTTACATGATATTTTTGGGATATACCATCCAATATAAGGAAGGGAAACACTGAGACTCTCGAGGGAACATGGTTAGGTTAAGGTGGAGAATCTTACCTTGGGTGAGGGCTCTAGAAATTTGTTTACTAGAATACCCATTCAATTTGAAAACACAATGAAGATGGTCCAACTCGGGGATTAGGTTCACCTCATCATAAATTTGATATGCTCTCAAGGGGAGGGTTTAGAGGAGCCCAGTTTTTTGGCTTGGGTGATGATGCAAAGATAAGTTAAGGTACATATAAGTGTGGGAGGCCTTTCAAAACACACATTGGTATCATCCACATATTGTTTCCACCTCCTTGGTTTGAGAGGGGAGGAGTGAAGAGCCATTTCTTCAAAATGCTCCATGTAAAGGTTGGAAATGATAGGAGAGAGGGGGGATCCCATGGCTACACCATCAACTTGCTCATAGATGACTCCATTGAAAGAGAAAAATATATATCTAAGGCAACAACCTCCTCATTAGAGTTGCATCTAATAATTTCAAGAGCGTCAGAGATGGGAAGCTTAGTGAAGAGAGAGACCGCATGAAAACTTACCAAGAGATTGTTGCTCTCTAATCTTTTATCTTTGATGAAATACAAATAAGTTATTATAGCTAAGTTTAAAGAAGAAAGATACAACACCACTAAGAAACAAAGAAAGAGACATAAATCAAAGGGAAATAAAAAGAAAAAAATATTTCTCATATAAATTTTATATATTAAAGAAACATAAAAGATAAGCATTTTTTTTTAAAGATATTTATATGTACATATGAGTGTGTGAGCATATGAATAAGAAAATAAACATAACCGAAAGAGTATTTTTGAAAGAACTAGAAGAAACCAATTAAAGAGAACCACAAAAAACTAACACAATGAAGAAATGAGGGAAAAAAAGAAGAGAAGAAAAACCAAGGACAAAGAATAAATGAAACAAACAACAGACCTAAAAAATATAGAAAGAACACCCACAAGCCCAAGAGAGCAGAGGATGGAAAGGAAAGCAAGAAGCCAAAACCAAAGAGAGAAGGCATGAACATAAGAGAAGGAAAGCTACAAAGAATTAATGGGAGGAAGGAAGAATATGGGTTCAAAGGTTGGCCAACAAGGGATGCCAAGCCTGACTCAAATTTAACCCTCATCACGATTAAGGTTCAAGGGGTGATTGCTGATTTCAATGGATTCTTTGAGCTTCCTTATAAAGAAATTGTCTTCTTTGAACAAGATTTGAGTGTTCAACTTGCTCATAGATGACTCCATGGAAAGAGAAAAAAGTAGATCTAAGGCATAATTCAACTAAGGAAGCAACCTCCTCGTTAGAATTGTGTCTAACAATTTCAAGAGTGTCAGAGATGGGAACATTAGTGAAGAGAGCAACAAGATCAAAACTTAACAAGAGATCATTGCTCTCTAATATTTTATCTTTGATGAAATACAAATAAGTAATTATAGCTAAATTTAAAGAAGAAAGATAGAACACCACTAAGAAACAAAGAAAGAGACATAAATCAAAGGGAATATAAAAAGCACAAATTATTGCTCATATAATATTTTATATATTAAAGAAACATAAAAGATAAGCAATTTTTTTTAAAGAGAAAATATATTTATATGTATAAGAGTGTGTATGCATATTAATAAGCAAATAAACATAATTGAAAGAGTTTTTTTGAAAGGATTAGATGAAACCAATTAAAGAGCACCACAAAAAACTAACACAATGAAGAAATGAGGAAAACCAAAAAGAAGAGAAGAAAAACCAAGGAGAAAGAAGGAAAAACTAAGAACAAAGAATAAATGAAACAAACAATGGATCTAAAAAGGCAGAACACCCATGAGCCCAGGAGAGGGGAGGATGGAAAGGAAGGAAAGAATCTAGAGCCAAAGAGAGAAGGCACAAATGAAAGAGAAGGGAAGCTAAAAATAAGAGGAAGGAACATTATAGGTTCGAAGGTTGGCCAGCAAGGGATGCCAAGCTTGACTCAACTTCCAATCCTTATCACAATTAAGGTTCAAGTGGTGATTGTTGATTTCAATGGCTTCTTTGAGCTTCCTTTTGAAGAAATTGTGATCTTTGAACATGATTTGAGTGTTTTCTAGAAAAAAGATGATATTTGGTGGAAGAGGAGTGTTCGGCTAGAGCAGACTTAAGAATCTGATCAATTCTAGTGTTGAATGACCAACATGTTTCATCGATGTAGGGTGCACCACAAGAACACACTACTTTATAGACTCCAAAGTGAAGAAGAATGTGCTTGGAATCTTTGAGAGAGGGGTGATTTCTAATTTCAATGGATTTTTTGAGCTTCCTTTTGAATAAATTATCTTCTTTGAATATAATTTGAGTGTTTTCTAGACAAATATGATGTTTGGTAGAAGAGGAGTGTTTACCTAGAGCAAACTTGAGAATCCAATCATGTCTAATGTTTGCACTATGCTCTTTGATTCTAGTGTTGAACAACCGGTCTGTTTCACTGATGTAAGGCATTCCACAAGAACACACTACTTTATAGACTCTAGAGTCAAGAAGAATGTTCTTGGAATCTTTGAGAGAGGGGATTTGATTTCTTAGAGTGGTGATGGGTTTGAAAGCACATCGGAGGCCCTTTTTATGGAGGATCCTTGATCTTTTTTGGGATATGCCATCAATATAAGGAAGTGAAACACCCCAAAGATCAAAGAAGTGGTTAGGTTTAGTGGTGGAGAGGAATCTCACCTTGGCTTGGGTGAGGGCTCTAGAATTTTTTTTACTTGAATACCCATTTAATTTTAAAACATGACAAAGATGGTCCAACTTGGGGATTAGGTTATCCACATCACAAATTTGATAGGCTCTCAAGGGAGGGTTTTGAGGACCCTAATTTTTTGGCTTGGGTAGTGATGTGAAGATGAGTTGAGGTACATATTAGTGTGGGTGGCCTTTCAAAACACACATTGACCAAGGGATCCATCAAGTTTTTTAAGAAGCAGGATGTCGAGGAAGGGAAGAGAGTTATTTGATTTGATCTCCTTGGTGAAGGAGATGCAAGGAGCTAGGTTATTGAGGTTGGCATGAAATTCCTCCAAATTTTCCAAGCCATGTGGCCAACACACATTGATATCATCCACATATCATTTCCACCACCTTGGTTTGAGAGCGAAGCAATGAAGAGTCATTTCTTCGAAATGCTCCATGTAAAGGTTTTAAATGATAGGAGAGAGGGGGTTCCCATTGCTACGCAATCAACTTGCTCATAGATGAATCCATGGAAGGAGAAAAAATTAGATCAAAGGCATAATTCAACTAAGGCCACAACCTCCACGTTATATTTCCATCTAACAATTTCAAGGGAATCAAAGATGGGAACCTTAGTGAAGAGAGAGACAACATCAAAACTTACCAATAGATCATTGCTCTCTAATCTTTTATCTTTGATGAAATACAAATAAGTAATTATAGCTAAATTTAGAGAAAAAAAGATACAACACCACTAAGAAACAAAGAAAGAGACATAAATCAAAGGGAAATTAAAAGAAAAAATTATTGCTCATATAATATTTTATATATTAAAGAAACATAAAAGATAAGCAATTTTTTGTTAAGAAAAAATATATTTATATGTACATAAGAGTGTGTGCGCATATGAATAAGAAAATAACCATAACTGAAAGATTTTTTTTGAAAGGACTAGAAGAAACCAATTAAAGAGAACCACAAAAAACTAACACAATGAAGAAATGAGGAAAATAAAGAAGAGAAGAAAAACCAAGAACAAAGAATAAAAAAAACAAAAAATAGGCCTAAAAAGGGAGAACACCCACGAGCCTAGGAGAGCAGAGGATGACAAAGAAGGAAAGAAGCCAGAACCAAAGAGAGAAGGCATGAATGGAAGAGAAGGGAAGCTACAAAGAATTAATGGGAGGAAGGAAGATTATAGTTTATAAGGTTGGCCAACAAGGGATGCAAAGCCTAACTCAACTTCCAACCCTCATCATGATTAAGGTTCAAGGGGTGATTGGTGATTTCAATGGCTTCTTTGAGCTTCCTTTTGAAGAAATTGTCTTCTTTGAATAGGATCTGAGTGTTTTCCAAAAAAATATGGTGTTTGGTTGAAGAGGAGTGTTTGATTAGAGCATAATTGAGAATTTGATCATGTCTAGTGTCCACACTATGCTCTTTATTCTAGTGTTGAATTACTGACTTGTTTAATTGATGTAGAGTGTTCCACAAGAGCACACTATATAGAATCCAGAGTCAAGAATGATGTTCTTGGAATATTTGAGATAGGGGATCCAATTTCTTAGAGTGGTGATGGGTTTGAAAGCACATCAGAGGCCCTTTTTATGGAGTATCCTTGATATTTTTTGGGATAAGCCATCAATATAAGGGAGGGAAAGACATAAGACATCAAATATGTGGTTAGGTTTAGTGGTGGAGAGGAATCTTGCCCTGGCTTGGGTGAGGGATCTTGAAATTTTTTTACTAGAATACCCATTCAATTTGAAAACACGATGAAGATGGTCCAACTTAGGGATTAGGTTCACCTCATCACAAATTTGATAAGTTCTCAAGGTGAGGGTTTTGAGGACCCCACTTTTTTGGCTTGGGTGTTGATGCAAAGATGAGTTGAGGTACAAATCAATGTGGGTACCTTTCAGAACACACATCGACCAAGGGATCCATTAGGTTTTTTAAGAAGTAGGATGTCGAGGAAGGGAAGAGAGTTATTCAATTTGATCTCCTTGGTGAAGGAGATACAAGGAGATCAGTTGTTGAGGTGGGCATGAAATTCCTCCAACTTTTCCAAGCCATGTGACCAACACACATCGGTATCATCCACATATCATTTCCACCACCTTGGTTTGAGAGGGAAGGAGTGAAGTGTCATTTCTTCAAAATGATCCATGTAAAAGTTGGTAATGATAGGAGAGAGTGAGGATCCCATGGCTATGCCATCAACTTGCTCATAGATGACTCCATGGAAAGAGATAAAAGTAGATCTAAGGCATAATTCAACCAAGGCAACAACCTCCTCACTAGATTTGCGTCCAAAAATTTCAAGAGCATCCAAGATTGGAACCTTAGTGAAGAGAGAGACCGTGTCAAAACTTACCAAGAGATCATTGTTCTCTAATATTTTATCTTTGATGAAATACAAATAACTAATTATAGCTAAATTTAAAGAAGAAAGATACACCACCACTAAGAAACAAAGAAAGCTCGACATAAATCAAAGGGAAATAAAATGAAAATTTTATTGCTCATATAATATTTTATATATTAAAGAAACATAAAATGTAACCAATTTTTTTTAAGAGAAAATATATTTATATGTATATGAGTGTGTGTGACTATGAATAAGAAAATAAACATAACCGAAAGCTTTTTTTGAAAGGACTAGAAAAAACCAATTAAAGAGAACCACAAAAAACTAACACAATGAAGAAATGAGGAAAAAAAAGAAGAGAAGAAAAACCAAGGAGAAAGAAGGAAAAACCAAGAACAAAGAATAAATGAAACAAACAACAGACTTAAAAAGGGAGAAGAACACCCATGAGCCTAGGAGAGTGGAGGATGAAAAGGAAGGAAAGAAGCCAAAAACAAAGAGAGAAGGCATGAATGGAAGAGAAGAGAAGCTACAAAGAATTAATGGGAGGAAGGAATATTATGGGTTTGAGGGTTGGCCAACAAGGGATGCAAAGCCTAACTCAACTTCCAACCCTCATCACAATTAAGGTTCAAGAGGTGATTGCTTATTTCAATGGATTCTTTGAGCTTCCTTTTGAAGAAATTGTGATCTTTGAATAGGATTTGAGTGTTTTCCAGAAAAATATGTTGTTTGGTGGAAGAGGAGCATTCAACTAGAGTAGACTTGAGAATCCAATCATTTCTAATGTCCACACTATGCTCTTTGATTCTAGTGTTGAACGACCGACATGTTTCATTGATGTAGGGCATGCCCCAAGACCACACTAATTTATAAACTCTAGAGTCAAGAAGAATTCTCTTGGAATCTTTGAGAGATGGGATTTGATTTCTTAGAGTGGTGATGGGTTTGAAAGCACATTGAAGAACCTTTTTATAGAGGATCCTTGATATTTTATGGGATGTCATCAATATAAGGGAGGGAAACACCTAAGGGATCAGAGACATGGTTAGGTTTAGTAGTGGAGAGGAATCTTTCCTTGGCTTGGGTGAGGGATCTAGAAATTTGTTTACTAGAATAATCATTCAATATAAAAACATGACAAAGATGGTCCAACTCGGGGATTAGGTTTTCCTCATCACAAATTTGATATGCTCTCAAAGTGAGGGTTTTGAGGACTCCACTAGTTTTGGATTGGGTAGTGATGCAAAGATGAGTTGAGGTACAAATCAGTGTGGGTGGCCTTTCGAAACACACACCAACCAAGGGATCCATCAGGTTTTTTAAGAAGCAGGATGTCGAGGAAGGGAAGAGAGTTATTTGATTCAATCTCCTTTGTGAAGGAGATACAAGGAGCTAGGTTGTTGAGGTTGGCATGGAATTCCTCCAACTTTTCCAAGTCATGTGGCCAACACACATTGGTATCATCCACATATCATTTCCACCACCTTAGTTTGAGAGGGATGGAGTGAAGAGCCATTTCCTTGAAATGCTCCATGTAAATGTTGGCAATGATAGGAGAGAGGGGGATCACATGGCTACACCATCAACTTTCTCATAAATGACTCCATGGAAAGAGAAAAAAGTAGATCTAAGGCATATTCAACTAAGGCAACAACCTCCTTGTTATATTTGTGTCTAAAAAATTTAAGAGTGTTAGAGATGGGAATCTTAGTGAAGAGAGAGACCACATCAAAACTTACCAAGAGATTATTGCTCTCTAATATTCTATTTCCTTGTTTTCCCTTAATTGGTTTCAACATTTTGTTGCATGTTTTGACTTTATTTTGGTTCTTTTTATTGTTCATTTTTTAAAAATTTAAATCTTTTCTGTCCTATCTTCATTGGGCATTGTGCAACCTCCCTATTTAGATTGTTCTTGGTCTACAACTAACCAAATTTCTCCTTGATCTCTTTTATCCTCATGATGGATCACAAAGTGTGATCCGAAACGTTGATGCAAAAAACTCTCACACAATCAAATCTAAAAACAGTGCAACATTAATTATGATTATGTTGTTGCAATATAATTTAGTATAAATATTCATGATTGTTTATTAGATATTTGAAATCCTAATCATACATTGCTGTTATAACTATTTATGCCACCTCAAGGTGGGACTAGATGAGCCCAATGATGCTAAGGGGGTACAGAGGGTACTGCCTTTGGGCTTAGGAGAGATGGGTTTGTGGGGCACCCTATTGTAATTGTAACCCTCCACCATAGTGAATCAACACAAGAAGTACAATATAGGGAAGGGGAAATGGATGGAAATATAAGGGGATAACTTAGGGGTGTGGACACCTCACTCGGTACACCACCTCATATGGATGGCATGAGCCACATTAGGCTAAGAGAGATGGTATATCCATTCTCGGGCCTAGGGAAGAGGATCCAAAGACACCCTATCAAGGTCACCTTATCCTCTGCTCTCTTATGGTTGACCTTCTCAAACAAATTTAAAACATCTTATGATCCATTTTATATTTTTGATGAGAATTTGATGATGGTTAATTAATATAGTAAATTTATCAAATTTTTGGTTGTAAATGGTTCTTAACTTGTTTGTAGGGCTTCAATCAGATAAAGGTAATCCTAACCCAACTTGTTCATTTGAAAAATGAGATTTAGGGCTAAATTAGGGCACTTACAAAAATGAGACATTACAAGTGGGTATCAAAGCATGTTTCTACCAGCTTGGAAGACATATCTACTTTAACCACCATTCAATTAGAATTAACTATTCAACCTTCTCAAGTAGGCCAATAATGAATTTCTATATGCATGCACCTTTCATGAGTATACTTTATGAATTATGTGTATTCATGTGTATACTTTGCAACTCACATGTATTCATGAGTGTACATTGTGACTTATGTGTATTGGTACATATACTTTACTTCATGAATTCTATGTATTTATATACATGCTTCATGTATACACATGTATGCTCCATGCTTTTTGTGTATAATTCATGTATTACATGTATCCATGTATATGCTTCATGCTTCTTGTGTATACTTCATGTATTATGTTTATCCACTTGTATGGATCATGCTTCCTATGTATATTGATTATTATCTCTAGGATATTTTAGTCACTTTACAGCCATCCAAGTGAAACAATGGAGACATTCCTAATGCAATTGAGGTAGAGATGTATTTTGAGTTTTGTAGGATGTATTATGCATGTTCTGTAAATGTAGAATGATCCTTTTATATTCTTTTATGTAATTGATCTGGGGATTCAAACCGGATGCCAATGCACGATGTTGATGCAGTATCTTGCCTTCATGACCGCTTCTTCTTCACTCGAGCTTCTCAAGATCACAGCAGTTGGAATGGACATAGAAAAACTGAATGTTACAGGAAGAAGAATTGATGAGTTTGTTAACTCCTTGGTGGTTTTGATTCTAGTTTCTTACAGGATGGTGGAGATCTCAAAAAGCATACTCTCTCCCACTCCTGAACTTGCCCACTCATTTACTTTAGATATTAAGACTGTGTTATTTTATCAGTACCCAACTTGCTCACTCATTTACTTTATATATTAAGACTGTGTTATTTATTTTTTCATGCATGTACTGCAATCCTTGTACTCTGGAGTCCACATTTCTTTTATGCGATTGTTTCACACTATCTATACTTTCACATTTGCACGCCAACCTATCATGACTTTCCCAACTTTAATATTTGTAAAAGTGATTTGAAATATGATTTGAAGGTTGTCGATACTATGAGGATGTTGGCAAGAGTTGCAAAATATGGCTTATGCCTGCCATTTGTATTTGCATGAAAGTTTCTCAAGCCTTTTAACAATTAATTTTCGTGCATATCTTGCAATATTCGTAATCCATGTTTTGATATCTCTTTGAAACATTTTTTTCTCATACGTTTTTTGGTTGTGTCTAAGCTTCCACAACTAGCAAGCATATCCACCACTTTAGTCGCAGTCATAAACTATCTTTATTCTATGGCGTTGATGGAAATCCATACCTAAAAATTCATTAAATAACATTAAAAATCATTAAAATTCTTTAAAGAACATTCAAAATGCTATATTCAAATAAGATAGAAGCTTGCACAAATATTTACAAATATTATTATGAAGGTTCAATAATCAAAGCAATCTTGTAGCTACATATAAAAGCAATTTTCCATTGCTTATCTTTATTGGTTGATCAATGTCTAATTGTATTTCCAAAGATAGGGAGAGACAGGGAGAGAATGAGGGAGGTAAAAAGACAAAGATATAGGGAGTGATATATAAGAGATAGAGATGGAAAGATATAGGGGTAGAGAGACATGTAGAGATAATAAGATAGAGATAGAGATATTGATGAAAGAAGAAATATGGAGAGATAGAGATAGAGAGGTAGAGAGATGGATATAGAGATAGAGGTAGAGATAGGGATGGAGAAACAAGGAGTGTGTCTGTGTATGCATAAGAGAGAGAGATAGTTATGTATAAATATATAGAGAGGGAGGGAGAGGAAGGAGAAAAATAGAGATAGGAGAGAGAAGTATAAAGATACAGAAAGGAGTGATAGGGAGAAAGGGGGAGAGAGGGAGAGATAGGGATATAAAGGAGAGATGGAGATATAGATACAACTTGGGAAAGATGGAGGGGGTGAGATTTAGAGAGTCAAAGACAAAGATACAATAAATATATAGAGGGAGAGATGGAAGGAGAGACAAAGAGGGAAAGGGATAAATAGAGACAAAAAGAGGGAGGCAATGAAAGAGGGGGAGTTGGAGAGAGCAAGATAAATATATAGGAAGTGATAAATAGAGAGAGGTAGAGAGTGATATAGAGAGAGTAGGAGAGATGGAGGGAGAGATTGAGTGAATAAGTGAGAGATAAAGATAATGAGATATATAAGAGTGAGGGAGAGGGAGAGATTGGAAAATAGAGATAGAGGGAAAAGAGTGAGAGATAAAGGAGGTGATAGAGATAAGTAATAGAGATAGAGAGGGGGAGAGAGAGAGATAAAGGGGGGAGAGGCAGTTATAGGGAGGGGAAAATAGGGAGTTTGTGTGTGAGGTGAGAGAAATATATAGAGATAAATATAGGGAGGGAGAAATAGGGATTGTGTGTGAGTGAGGGAGGAGGAGATATTGAGATATAGATAGAGAGGGATATATATAGGGGAGAGAGAGAGAGGGAGAGAAAATGGATAAGTAGAGATATATATGAAGAGAGAATGATAGGGAGAGAGAGAGAGAGTTTAGAAAAGATATAGGGGAAAGAGTGAGAGATATGCAGGGCGAGGTAAGGAGATAGAGATAGGGGAGAGGTAGAAAGGAAGATAGAGATAGAGATGAAGATGAAGATGGATATGGAGAGATAGAGGGAGAGAGAAATACATATATAAAGAAGGGGAGACAAAGAGAGGAAGATCTATGGAGGGATATAAAGATATAGGAAGTTATGTATAGAGGTAAAGAGAGGGAGATATATATAGAGAGAGGTACAAATGTATTAAATTAGGATATATATATGTATATTAGCTAGAGAGAGATGGATATATATATATATATAGAGAGAGAGAGGGGGGACATATATATGTATATCTCCCTAGAGGAGAGAGGGAGATATATATGTATATATAGAGAGATCATGGATATGATTATGATTAGGATTAAATTAGGTTAGGGTTCAATAAATATTCTAAGATAAAGCTTGGAGGTTTTAGGTGATTGATGATAAATAGGGTTAGGGTTAATGATTAATAAGGATTAGGGTTGAATTAGGGATACATTTAGGGTTAGGGATCAGTTAGGATTAAGCTTCAATTAGGATTCAATTAGAGGTCAATTAGGGTTATAACTAGGAATAAAGTTAGGTCAAGGTTTAGTTAGGGTTAGGGTTCAATTAGGGTTTGGATTGTGGTTTGGGTTCAATTAGGGTTAAGATTCAATAGGTTAGGCTTAGAGTTAGGGATCAAGCTTAATTAAGGTTGAATTTTAATAGGTTTAGGGGTAGGGTTTTAATATAAATCCTAGGGTTAAAGGGTTTGCATTCAATTAGGGTTAGAATAAGGGTTAGATTTATATTAGGGTTAGAGTTAGGAGTTACAAATTAAGATTAGTGTTAGAGTTTGTGTAAGGGTTAGGGTTAGTGTTAGATGATTAATTAGTGTGAAGGTTAGGATTTAATTAGGACTAAGATTCAATTAGGGTGGGTTAGGGCTCAATTGATGTTCAATTAGGGTAAAGGTTATACGATAAAGTTTGTGGTAAGGCTTCAGATTGGGGTTAGAACTCAATTAGGATTAGGGTTAGGGTTTAACTAAGGTTAGGATTAATATTTAATTATAATTAATTAGGGTTAAAGTACGGTTATAGTTAGGGTTCATTTAGGCTTAAGTTTAGGGTTTAATTAGGGTTATAGTTAGACTTAAGGTTAGGGTTAGTGTTTAGGTTCAATTAGGGTTACATTTAGACTTAAAGTTAGGATTCATGTTTAGGTTCAATTAGGGTTGAATTTCAACAAGATAAGGGTTATGGTTAGGGTTGGGATTCTAAGATAGATCCTAAGGCTGATATTTGCATTCAAATAGGGTTAGGGTTAGGAGTTATAAGTTAGAGTTAGGGTTATATTTATATTAAGGTTAGTGTTAGGAGTTATAAGTTAAGACTAGGGTCAATGTTAGAGTAAGGGTTAGGGTTAGGGTTTAATAAGGGCTAAGATTCAATTAGGGTTAGGTTTAATTGATGTTTAATTAGGGTTAGGGTTCTAGGATAAATTTTTGTGTTAGGGTTGGGGTTATAATTCAACTAGGATTAGGGTTAGTGTTACAATTACAATA
>VDFB02115087.1:0-16237 GCA_007258455.2 Sequoia sempervirens
GAATTTCAAATGGAAAAGTTTGAGTCTTTCAAACAATGGAGAAAACCCTAATTTATGTTCTCATACTTGCAATATGGAAAGGTAGTTTTCTCCACCATAAATTACAATGCCCATTTAGGGTTTTTGAATACAAATGAAAATATAAGGAGAAACAACAAGGGTTCGAGCCCTTAGCAACACAAAAACATCTTCAAAATAGTGAAATGAAGAGCTACAAGCATGCGACCATGGAGGGGTTTCAAAACCAAGAAATTGGTAAAATAAGGTGTAAGAAGCTATTTTCTTTACAAATTTCTCATTGTTCTATCATGGGTTGATTTCAAATTGAATTGTCTTTGTACAAATAAAGAGAAATGCACGAGCAAGTCGCGGCCTTCAATGAGAAAATATACAAAATTCTCCATGGCCTTTTCATAAAATGCAAGAAAGAAATAAATACAGTTGCTATGAGACTTAGCTCAAACTTTTACCAGCAGAAAATAGAGAAGAGAGATACAATTTCAATAGGGAAAGCTTACCCACATTCATTGGCTAGGAGAAGATACATGTACAGCTGCGGGATCTCTCTCATTTTTCCCTCTCTAAGGCCCAAAACAAGGCTCTCCAATAAAGGATGAATGCAATAGGCACCAATAGAAAATACATTAGAATAAAAAATAAATCAGAAAATATATAATAGCCACAGCCAAGAAGGCAAGGAAATACTCAAAAATGGAGGAAAATATTCAATATTGTGACAAAACGATTTACTTTCGCCTTCTCTTGTTAAGAATCTTTAGGAAGGCACCTAGGATTTGACTTGAAAAACAACAAAATGGCGAAGCTCGAAGCTCAAACTCTAGCTCTCCCATAGTGGCCACTTGTGCAGAGTATTTTTTTTCTCAAAAGTTGGGAGTATGAAGTGAATGAGGAGAGTTAGGGGGTTTGATGTCTTGTTCTAGGGTTAGAAAAAGTTTCCCTAATTTGAGCTTAAGTATTTTAGCACTTTGATTTACAAAATCAAAAGCCTCAAATGAATACCTTGCTTTACACATGTATTCTGAACCTAGGCTTTATGCCTTATAATTATTTCCTAACTTTGGAGAAGGTCACAATGGTAGGTATTCTAGGAGTTTTTATGATTTTATTAGAAAATCAAATATGCCTTGAGTGTTTATGATATTTTTTAAAAGAAAATCACTATATCGAAATGCCCTTAAAGGACTTTAGGATTTCATAGAAAATAAAATATGATTGATAGTCCAAGTGTGTCACTTTGATTTTTTGCAAAATGTCAATATTTTATTGCGAAAATCAGAGTAATCAAGATCAAGTTGTAAAAATCAAGGCTCAAATTAGGAAGGTTTTTAATTTGCAAAAAAAATCAAATGAAATGGAAGTTGAACCTTCTATTTTGGAATTGTGAAACTGCAAGATTGTAAAACATTAATTAAGGAATATTTCTATAAATTTCTTCATTAATTGTTATTCAAATGTAGTTTATTGGTGCACTTAAGTTTTGAAACCTGCCATTTTTGAGCTAGGAGTTCTTGGGCGAATTTGAAGAAAGAGAGGTAGTTTGAGCTTTCTATTTTCAGTTCTAGATAGTTGAAACCTGATTTTTTGGGGCCTTTTTGGATCAACCCTTGGGAGATAAAAACTTTCAATTTTTTTGGTGTTTTTTGGAGCAGTTTAGGAGGCTGATTTCTAGGCTTTTTTGAGGAGCTGAAAAATGAGGAGTTGCTTTTTGATGATGCAGTGGAGTTTATTTTTCTATTTTGGCGCTATGAAGGTCACTTGATGCCTATAAGTTGGAGAAAATTTGAATTTCTTAGGGGTTCAAAATTTTCCAGTTTCTTGCTCTCTTAGTCACTTTGAGAGTTTTATAAGCTTGTTTTGAATTAGATTTTGATGTCTTACTCCTTCACTTGCAATAAAGCAGCAAATTTTTCCTTTTCTCCTTTCTTGTCATGAGCTCATAGTGATAGTCGTATTTTGTTGTGATCTAGACTAGTGGATCCTTCTTTGTCCTATTGTTGTGGGTTAATGTCAATATTTGTAAATAGGTTTAGGTTGCATATTGTATTCAACTTTCAAGGAGTCTTTATGCAAAATACTAATGAGCTAAATGCATTAAGGTGAATTGTGAAAGTTGATTGTTTTGAAAGAGGTGTTGTGAGTTAAGTTTTATTAGAATCTCATTTTCTAGTTGGTCATCATAAGTTGTAGGTGTTAAATTTTAGTTTTCTCCTTACTCCCCTTTCCCCTAAAAGTCATAGATTATGTGATTAGTTAGAGGGAACCATCCCACTCTGGAGATTCAAACTCTCCAATTGGTTTACCCACAAACCAGAGAGTATTTCCATGTTGCGATAGGATAGAAAAGTGCAACTTTCCTAAGGGTGCAATCTTGATTGCCAATAGTAACATATACTATAAGTCTATAAAGTTTTAGGAACATCTATTTTATGCATCTAGGTCAAAAGCATCAATTTAGGGTAGTCATTTTTGAAAACATTACAATATTAAGCATCATTAGATCTGAAAATGTTCACATTTTTGAAACTTTGCATCATATGGATAAATGTACTTTTCAATTTTGCATATACAATGTTTACATTCATAAAACTTTGCATAATTTTGATAAAAGTTCTTTTCATTTTTGGATATACATTGTTTGCATTCTTAAAGTTTTACATAGATTGGATAAAAGTGATTTTCATATTTGGATATGCATTGTTTACATTCCTAAATCATTGCATAAGATGGTTAGAAGTACTTTTCATTTTTGTTCAGACAATGTTAGTACCTTACCTTTCTAGGCATGCTAAGAAAAAGTTCATATCCCCTCCCTATGGGAGTGTTTTAGTGAAAGAGAATACAACCTTGGACATTCCTAACGATCAAATTCATTTTTCTCCTAATATCTCTCCTATTAGTGAAGAATACATTTTGGTGTTAGAAGAACCAATCAATGAGAGTTTTGAGAATCCTAGTTGTTTCTCTCCTACCTCTCTTATTAGTCAAGAAATTGATGAACAAGATGAAACAACCATGGGTAATCATGAAGATAACATATCACAACAAGAAACCATTGAAACTTCAACTAGCCTATATTCATCTCCCAACATCTTCCCCTCTTGTGATATTTTTTTAGATGATGGAAGCATAAGTGAGGATGATATGTTGGTTTTGGATGATCAAACCTTTAAGGCCTATAACAACTCTCTCTATGATCATTCTCCTACCTATCCTATTTTGGAAGACATTAGGGAACAAAGGAATGAAATCATAAATGATCATGGAAATCATATTTGTTCTTCTCCTAGTATCTCTCATAGTTGTGAAGAAGATATTGTGATGTTAGAAAATACAATCGATGAAAGTCATGGGAATATTTATTTCCTCTCTTCCCCTAGAGAAAAAAATTAGTGAAGAAGGAAACACCATCATTGAAAAGCAAGAAAATCCAACCATCGATCATTCCCCTATTGGAAATTAAGTCATTTTGGAAGAACCGATCCTTGAATGTCAAGAACATTTGATTTGTAGTTCTCCTAAAAACGCTCCTCCTAGGGAGGATATCAGGGTGCAAGAAAATGAAAACAATAGTAATGTGACTTCCTTGAATTATAGTGAAAAGATGATACTACATTTCCCCTTATTGGAAGTACATCAAACCAAGACTGATGAGGTTATGAATGCACAAGTGTCCATTAGATCCCCCTTGATTATTGGACCTCCTGCATCCCCTATGGGACATCCTAAGAATCCTCTAATTCTTTACCCACCCTCACAATGACTGTAAACTCAAAAAAACATGAACTTATCCTTTACCCACCTAAGAAAAATGTGTTGTAGCAGCAGAGCCATAATACCATTGCTCATACATATACCACTAGAAGCAATCTGCAACCAAGACAAACAACATCCCTTCCATTTCCTAATCCTATCCTACCTAGTCCCCCTCGTTTGCTTGCACAAAGTGGAAAGGAGTATGATCTTGTTGAGCAACTTAACACTCTTGCTAAGATATCATTGTGGGACCTTATTCAAGCCTTCCCCCACTATCATAACATGATTCAAAGTGTCTTGCAACAAGTTCCTATCCCTTCTAATGCACAACTAAATGAAATATCAACCCTAATTCAATAAATAAAAGCTGACATTATTTTCCACCAAAGTGAACTCCCCCCTTTGGAAGTGCAAAAACAAAATGATGCTTTTATAATAATAGCTAAATATAATAGAACAGGGATAAATCGAGCCCTTGTCAAAAATGGATCTAGTCTTAATGTGTGTAGCGTAAACCTTTTGGATAGGCATGGTGTGGATAAATAAAAAATTCAACTTGATTCTTTATCTATTAAGGGATTTGACAATATTGGAAAACAACCGTTCGGTGTGATCACTTTTCCTATTACAACTGGAAAGGCTACATTAGAGACACAAATCCATGTTATGCCTCATGATCTTTCATATAATCTCCTTTTAGGCAGATCATGGATTCATTCAATGAAATGGGTACCTTCCACTCTTCATCGAATAATGAAGTATATTTACAACAACAAAGTGTACACGCTCAAAGTTGATCCTAACCCAAATAGTTGTTTGAACATTGAGAAAAATAAAGAGAATCCTTTGAAAACATTAACACCAACTACACAAGCGGAACCCGTTCAATAGAAAGAAAAAGAAAAAAATATTGAGAAAACCACAAAGCTATTAGAAGTTGATTGGGGTTCCTTAGACTTCAAACAAACATTCATGGGAGAATACAAGACCATAAAAAAAGACTCTAAAAAGGGAAAAGAAAAAGCAATAATGTCAACACAAAATTTAGAAGATCCTTCAAAAGAATCCACCTCAACCACTTTAGAAAATGAAACAAATTATACAACAAACTTTGATGAACTTAACTATGAACAACCACCGAATCCAAAAAAGATGAAAAATCTTTATGGAAGAGGTTGTGAACTCATGAAACAACTAGGATATAGTGGAAAATGATGTGGTGCTAGAGAACAAGGTATTTGTGTCCCTAGAAAGCCTAACACACAAGAAACAACTCATGGTATTGGTTATTTTCCTTTGATAGAAATCAAACCAACAAGCAAGCCTTCACTCAATATCAACACTCTAACAAAAGATTCCTCTAAGTCAACTTTAACATTAGTGCATCTTGAATTGATTGAAAATAGTGGTCTTGATTGTTATCCTTTACAAGAACTGAAAAAAACAAAGAAATCTTTGCTTAATCTCAATGTCATCATGCAAAAAACTAATGTTTCAAATTCGTTAGATTTTACACCCTCCTATAAAGGAGATAAAAAAATCTCGCAGTCTAAATAGTCTTGTCTAATTATGACACCTTGTACTAAGCAAGAGATATCTTTGTCACAAAATAAAGCAACATCTTCTACTATTGATCAAGAGAGTATCTTTCCGAGACTCCTCCAAGATCATTTGATATATCTCCATCCAAGAACATGAAATAAATTTTACTAAAAAATTCATTTTGTGCATATCATAGAGTTCATGGTCATTACCCTAATGAATGTAAGGCTTTGACAAACAAAATTTAATAACTTAAGGATTGTTGTGCCCCCCCTTGGGTAGAGGCACCTAATTCCTCTAACTGATACTTAATTTCATCCTATTCGGCTCATCCTTGTCTTGCACTAATTGGGGGAAAGGGGTTAGATAGCCTTGTCCTTGTATGTCACTTGTCATTGTCTCTTTTGTCTAGTTGACCACCTTTAATGTAAATATAAGAGCAAGCTTGGGATGTGGACAACATGCCTTAAGTTTTCTCACATGTGACATACTTATCCATGATGTAGTTTGACTCAGAAACATATGACTTGGCATAGGGCTTTCCAAATAAGCTCTCATGTCTTCTACTTTAAAGCAATTTCTCACAATAACAATGTTAGCAACCGCTTTAAAGTGGGGGCATACAACGACACTCATGTTTCATGGTACAATTTTCTTTGTTTTTGTTATGCGTCATTTTCTTGGTGGTATCATTGGGCTTGATTTCCTTTGAGAGCATGGTATTTCTTTGACTTGTCTTCTCTTGGAGACATTAGGAATGATGTCCCCTAAGAAGAGACCTTATGTGAACTAAGAAAAATCCCTTTGAACATTCCTTACACTATTTCACATTTAAGATATTTGTTATATGGCCACCTTACATAACACACCTTGCATTCCTATGGTGTCATCTTTTTTGTTCATGAGTCCCAAGCATCTAAAGTTTTCCTTTCCTCATGAAGCTTGAAGTTAATTATTTTTTCATGAGCCCCAAGAATTCAAAGTTTTGCTTGTATCGTAAAGCTCGATGATCATTATTACATGTAACCTTATCAAAGTTATCATGAGGTATATATTTGGTTTGGTTGTATGGGAACTGAACAAAGGCATGTCTTCCCTTAGCCACTCGCATATGTTAGCACATATTGGTCATGTGTCTCACCCTTTCGGATACTCACCTCACATACGACATGTAGTTTCATGGCCCCAGAGTGAGCATATTGTGGATACTAACCTTGCAAATTATCTGAAGTTCTGTGTGTTGGAATATGGTTTTGAGAGATGGTTTTTGGCTTCTAGTGTTTTCATTGATGGCAACTGAAGTCATCCCCATGGTCCACAGATCTCTATCCAGTCATATTGGCAGATGAAGTGGAATACTATGTATTTCTAACAGAATACTTGTGGAACAGGGTATCTAGTCAGATAGCTTCACTGGATCATTGTTTTGTGCTATGGATATCTGGTATTTCTTGTTGAGCACATGGATAATCTTATCATTGAGTTTTGTTGTGTTGCATTAGTTTCTATATGATTTTGGAGGTCCGGTAGGGAATTTTCTGTCTATTTGCTTAATAGAGCCAACTCAGTGTAAGTGGTGTGTTGTCGATGTATAAAGTGAACTTATTTAAGTTGTTTTCAAATTCAAATGTTTAATTATTGGTCCTAGCTATTTTCCAGCTAACTTGTTTGATATGCATCAAAATTGTTCATGATTTGGGCTAACAAGTTACAAATATTATTAAATTTTGTTGAGCCAACTTGTGGCAATTAAATCCTTAGTCATAGATATATTTAGATGATTGGATATATCATTGTAAGTAATGAAGAAAGTGTATTGGTGTATGTTGCAAATATCTAAGGAGTATTTGAGTGATATAATGCATAGTTTCACTTGCGTATAAAGATTTTGTGTGTGAACTTGAGCAAAGCAGAGTAGAAGTTCGGTATTAGTCATCAAGGCAAAATTTTGTCATTAGAGCTTAACTGGAACTAAAATCAAGCAATGATAAATGCTATATATTCATTTCATTCTCTTTTGGATCTATTCCAAACTATTGTAAGGGTAGTGAGTCCATCTTTGAGTAGTGAGCTCTAGCAAGTGAGCCTAAATGCAAGTGTATTCCCATTTTGTAATATTTCTTTTGATTATACTCAAAACTTATTGTGGATTGGCCATCCACCATGGTTTTTCCCCTAACAGGGTTTCCATGAAAAAAATTCTTGTGTTATGGTTGTTTGGTTTCTTGCTTTCAATTTCTAGATATTGATTTTAATTAAATGTTTTAAGAGGATTAAAGATTAGAATAAAAAGATTATTTTTTCCAAAACACTGATTCACACCCCCCCTCTTAGTTTTCTTGTTTCCAAAAATTGGTATCAGAGCAGGTTCCTCGAAAGAAGTCTAATAGCTTGGGGAGATCTTGGAAAGTTTTCTCAATGGATACAAGTAGTCTTCAACAAAAACTCATGGTGGCCTTGGATGATCTTGACAGCCAAAATTTGAGATTTGAGAACTACAAGAAAATCTTGAAAATGCAAAAAAAATCATCCAGTCATTGAAAGAGAAGATCAATGAATCAAGGGAGAAAAGAAAGGAATTATGTGGTTAGCTCAAGCAGAAGGGAAAAAACATTGAAGATGAAAAACTCAGTGAAGCCCTGAAAGAGAAAACAAAAGAATGTGAAAAGTTTTCCCAAGAGAATGTTGCTTTGAAGTGTGAGACAAAATCCATCATGATGAAGATGACCAATGATTTTGAGGACATAAAGAAGAAAGAAGAAAATCTTGCACAATCCTTCAAAGAAAATTTTGAATGATGCAGTCGACTAGAAAATGAATTGGAGCAATCCAAGAACAATGAAGAGGATCTTGAAAAACAACTTGATGATCTTAGAGATGAACTTGCTACTGCAAATGAGTTCAAGGAGAAATTCAAAGCAAGCTTAGCCAAACTTGATGAATTAATCAAGGGACAAAGAACTAATGGTGATAGACGAGGTCTTGGATATGAAGAAGGAGAAAGCTTTAGATCTGGACAAAGGAGCTCTAGACAGAGGACCTTAGGACAAGGAAAACTTAGACAAGGAAACCATATGAATGGACCCAGAAGGAATCCGGTAAGGAAACCTAATGCTCAAAGATTTAACGGTTATTTCTATAATTTCAACAAATTTAGTCATATGGATTCTCAGTGTAGGAGTAGGGTGAATACAAGTTGACCATCATTCTCAGGTCAATTCTTTAATTGCTACAAGTATGGTCATAAGTCAAGTGAATGTAGAATTATGATGCATAACCCTCATAGAGATGTCAGATGCTATGCATGCAATGGATTTGGACATATTTCTAACCAATGCAGATCAAGACAAAATCAGTGGAATGGTTGGCCTAGATAGAAAAGTGTTGTGTGCTATAGCTGCAACAAATTTGGTCACACTTCTAGATTTTGTTGGAACAAAAGAGGTCCGGTAAAAAAAAACTTGCAACCGGATGTTAAGGGAAAAGGAAAAATCACTACTGATGAGATCAAGAAGCAGATGTGGAAGAAATGGGTGAAGAAGAATCCCTCTGCAAAAGGAAATGGATCAACACTAGAAGTCACTTTTGGTAATACATCTAGAAATTAATTTTAGGTCTCTGCCCTAGGGGGAGCTGTCAAGGAAATTTACTAAACCCCCTACAAGTGATTGATACTAGAATTCATATGATTCCAGTAGGAAATTTGATATTCTACAGACATTGTGAAATGAATCTAAGGCATCAATGGAGAATATTGTAGATCCACACAAGAATTATCTACCCCAAAACATAAAAGATAGAGAACTAGTTGAATTAGGGCAAGGGCATATATTGCAAAAGTATGGAGTTAGGTTTGATGAAAATAAAAGAATGGGATTCACTTTCATTTGTCACATTGCATTTAGATGAAAGAAGTTTGGAGTGCTCTGAGGTGATCTTTTCCAAATTGAGAAGGGATCCAAGCAAAGAGGAGAATCTATGATCAATTTTCCTTTCGTCTTTGAAAGGTATTTATTGCAAAACCTGTGAATTTGTTTGCTCGCAATTATGTCTACCCCTATTATAGTTGAAGTCAAGGATAGGCCATGTCCAAAGTTCAAATGGAAACCATATAAGTTCATAGAAACAAAACCCATAGGGGCATTTTCATCGGTTCCATACAGAGTTCTACCTATTGAAGATATTAGGGCATATGTGCACACTAATATTGAGGATTTGGGTAGTTCACAACTAGTGGAATTGTATTATAATCACATAGTTCAAGGGGATTTCTTTGTGAAACCTGAATTCAAAACCCTAGTAGACAAGAAATTTACTCAATTCGCAAAGTTTCCTATATTTGAGGAAGATGAGTGGGTTCGATACATACTGAGCCATGTGCATGATGAATTCATGTGGTTTGAAGTTCCATTCAAAATTACCAAGGAATCTATTTGTGCAGTTACATGCTTAAATTCCACTGATAGACTTCTAGTTTTGAAGTCTGTAAAGAATGATGAGGTTACTAGAGTGACTGGTTCACATTGGGACAAAAGGGAAATGACAATAAACGATATTGCCAAAATTGATGTAAAATTTGCATCTATGGTTATAGGTTACAAGATTTACCACTCAAGTCGGGAGAATTTTGTATCTGACACTGCCATCTATACAACATATGAAATGATCAAACAAAATGCATATTATGATCTATGTGAATTACTTAGAGGTCAACTATTGGAGAACCTAAAGAAGATCAAGAAGGACAAGAAGAATGTATTCAAGTTTGGAAACTTGTTAATCTACCTGTATTTCTACTTCTTAGGTGAGGTACTAGGAATTGGTAAAGCCCAATGGTGAAATGATATTCTAATAGCCATTTAGATCCGGGATATTCTATGTAGTCTTGGTGATCTGTAGACTCACAACACAATCCTGTGGGGACATTTTAAAAATTTCCAAAGCTTGATGCACGCCAAAGAGAGAATTCTTGAAGCCTTAGTGGAACAATATAAAGACTCTGTATATTCTTCATGGTAGACATTGACCAATGTCACATGGAAGCTGCTAATGCTAGAATAGTTTGGATCATACCTATGGGCTATGAAGTGGATGAAAAAATTCTAAGGATGTATGCAAAACATCTACTAAATTCACCACTGGATCCTAATGAAGAAAGGTTTGGTACCTATGCAGAGAAAAGCTTACAAGTTCACTCATATTTGAGAAAGCCCATGTCAATCAGAAAGGTAAGAAAGGAAACAAAATATTTTGTAGAAAGTATGGGTCTTCCAGTTGAAAAAATGAAAGAAATAAGGAGACAAAGAGATGAAGCTAAAGCAGCCAAAAAGAAGGAAAAGGTAACATCAGCTAGTCCAGGAACATTTTCTACTAGAACAACCAGGAGTTCCCCTACAGCACAGCCAAATCAGGCTGAAGCCTTCGAAAGAAGAAAAAGGAACAAAAGCTCAAAAACTTACAAAGCTACATCTACATATGAAGAGGAAGAGACAAACTCAAAAGAAATAGTAAGAGATTTAAAGGCTACTAGGACTCATGTTGTCAAACTTAACAAGAGAAATCCTTCCAGAAAAAGTGAAGGAGCCCAAAAGAAGTCGAAAGTTGATAAGCCCAGTATGTTTGTGGAGGAAGTTGAAAATGCAATAGTAGAAGATGAAAATATCATGCCACTTTGTGACCTATATGAGACTTTTGATGAATCCAGTAAGAAGATTCTTGAAGAAGCTGCAGTTAAGCACTTAAATTTTTTCAATAAAACTCTAGTTGAAATCATGTCTGGCTTTCCTACAAGCCTATATAATGCTTTGGAATAAAGGAGAGAGAGTGCCAGAATTGAGGAAGAAAACTTGAGGAAAAGAGTTCTTGCTGACTTGTGCCCAGAAATGGGAATTGAAGAAATGGATTTTCTTCTCCAAAGAGCTAAAAAGGATTTCAGAAGCAAGCCAAGAATAAATAAACTCATGATTGGTGACACTGATGTTGTTATCAGTGAGTCTAAGACAATTCTAGAAGAGTACTTGTCCAAGGAAAAGGTAAATATTGAGGAGATCAATACTAAACATGTTGAAGGTCATGAGGAAGTGAATGTGGAGGTGAATAAGTCAAAAGAAGGAAATGAAAATGAGGAGAACATAAATGTATCTAGTCCTCCAGTATTTTAGGATATTTTGACTTCCCCCAATGTTGAAAACATTAAGACATTTGTGGTGACTAAAGTCCAAATTGAGGTGATTGCTAAAGAGAAAGAAGTTCCTGATGAAGAAAAAGAAATACCAAAAGTCATTTTAGAAGATCAATCTAAGATTGATAAGGGAGAGAATCAAGAGATCAGTCCAAAAGAGGTAAAAGATTCCCTAGTGGAGCAGTAGGTAGAATTAGATCCTGAGTTTGATGAGAGTTCAATCAACTTATCCACTTTGTCCCCAATCTAGATGTTGAAAGTTTCCAAAATAGCTCAAGATAAAGCCAATGAGAAAATATTGAAATCTCACATTGAAGATAGTGAACTGTTGGAACTCACTTCTAGATTTCTACATAAATTGATGCCTACCCATGTTATGGACCCAGCAGGCTCCTCCTTTGGTGAGTTGAAGAGATTAATAAACTTTGTAGATTCTCATTTCAAATATTTTGAGGATTCAACTCTAGTTAAAGTGAAAAAGGAATTTGAGGGAAGAATTGGCAACCTAATTAAATTGATTGCCAAAGACAAAGCTCTGTTGAGTACTTGCATAGAGAATGTTCAAGGTGCTATAACTAAAGGAGGAAATGTGTACAAAACCTACTTAATCTTTGGAGGTTTCTATTGAGTCTTCACCTACTTTGACTTCTTCATTGGTTGAGGTCACACCTACTTCTGTGGAGACATCTTGGGCTACACCTATTCCACCTTCAGAGATTTCTTTCATTTAGCCTCTTCCCTCTCACTTCTTTTAGGATATGCAGTTTCTTTTTTTATTTTGGAGTTACTTCATTCTGGGGGAGATCTGTGGTCTCTTTCTTCCTCTCTTATGGGGGGATTTACTTATGTATCTTTGTGATGGATGGTGTCCTTGGGGGGTCTTATGGATTCCTCCATCTTTCATCACTTAGTTAGTTTATTGCATTCTATTTTGGCGAGGAGTTTTGTTCCAATGTGGTTTTCTCCTTTACCCCATTTGATTTAGTTTGCATTGCATTTGTAAATGAGTACCTGATCAGGCCTTGTTGTCGAGACTCATCTTTGCATAATAATTTGCTTCTCCCTAAGTTGCACTTATGGGGGGGTGTTGGTGTAATTAATTATTTAATTACACTTTAGCATAAGTTTACTTAGGAATACTTTATTTCCTAGGTTTATTATTCTCATCCTTATCTTGTTGAGCTATCTTGTTGCTCAAAATAAGATTACGGTTTGCATCTTTGCTTTTATAAAGCAAATCATTATCATGTAATTATGAATTCCTGAATATTATTTTGTGAATGAAAATATGCATATCAAATATGTAAATCAAAGTTGAATCAAACACACCAATGAAACTTTAAATCAGAGCATAAACTAAAGGAAGAGAAAACAAATTCCATTTATGCTTCGAAGATGTCCCATTGTCCTCTATCTCCAGTGTTTTTGCTAAACCTAGCTTGCTCTCAGATTTTATATACTAAGCTCAACAAAATGTCTTCCTAGAGAACAAAGATTTAGAATAAATGCATGTTGATGCTAAGATGCCATTAACAAGATTAAAAATGATAGCTAAAATATGAGATTACTAAATGTAATGATTGCTAAAACTGATAAATGCTAGATGATATTAAAATAACGTGTGCACGTGAATGTAAGTATATGCAAGTGTAACCAATGCTTGGATTCATAGAGGTATTTATAGAGTTTTCGAAAGACTCTGATTGGCTGATGTAATCAACGGTTGAGATCAAGCTTGTCAAGATGAACGGTGAGATATTTTTGAAAGGTGAGAGAGAAATAGAAGGTTTCCTCGTACACAAATTTTCTCATTCAGATCTAAAGGAAAGTTTCCATTTGAGGAGTGAGTTGGGGATAAGTTTCATAATTAAATAAATAAATTTATTTAATTATATGTGAGGATGAATTTAGAAGTTTGCATAATTAAATTAGTAATATTTAATTATGTGTGAGAGATGAAAATGGAAGGTAATTAAATATTAGAAATATTTAATTATGTGTGAGAGATGAAAATGGAAGGTAATTAAATATTAGAAATATTTAATTATGCATGAGAGATGAAAATGGAAGGTAATTAAATATTAAAAATATTTAATTATGTGTGAATGAAAATGGAAGGTAATTAGAATTAGTGAAGGTAATTAAATATATGTGTGAGAGATGAAAATGGAAGGTACTAAATATTAGAAATATTTAATTATGTGTGAGAGATGAAAATGGAAGGTAATTAAATATTAAAATATAAATTATGTGTAATAGAGAAAAGGTGTTAAATTAAATATTTGTAATATTTAATTTAACTGTGAGATGAAGAAAGTGTTTGGAGGAATATTCCATTATTTGAATTTAGAATAACATATAATTTATAATATGGAATTATAAAATTTATTTAATTTTAATTACATAGAATATGGAAGATGGTAATAATTAAATAAAGTTATTTATTTAATTAAGGTAGAAGAATTATAAAAGTAACAATATAAATAAATAATTAAATTTATTTTATGTAGATGATTCTTTAGAAGATTAATTAAATAATTTATATTTAATTAATTAACAAGCTTTTGATTAACCATGACCATTTTTAGACATATACATTTTGCCCCTCTTTGAAGTGATGTGTGAAATGCATTGCTTCAAAGAAAATATTCCTGCTCTTAAAATTTTCCCCTGATTGGAAAAATGTGACTGATATGCCCCTGATTTGAACTTGATATGTTTTTGATGTTGATATTGATGATGCCCCCTTGGGAGGTAAATCACTAATGATGAGAAAAAAATGTTGAGTTTATGATGAAATTCTAATGATGAGAGGGATTCCATGATTTAGCTCCCGATAATTGATGTATAAAGATTCCCCTTTTGAAATGATGCCTTTTTTGATGGAAATGATGAAATGATGATGATTAATTGATAACTTTGCTTCCCAAAAATAGAAAAAAAGAGAGTAGGTAGCTGATAACTTTGTTTCTCTTGAATGAAAAACAAAGAGTAGAATGATTGATGGATTGTCTGATAACTTTGCTTTTAGAAAACAAAGAGTAGATGCTTGATATGACTTCTGATAAATTTTCTTTCTGTGATAGAAACCAAATAGTAGATAATATGATTCAAACATATTTGTATTCGTGACTGAAGTACAAATAAGAAAATGATTTGATCGTTGATAAATTTTCTTTCCTAAAAAAGAAAACAAATAGTAAAATGATGATAGAGTAGCTTGATTTGATATTTAGATAGATCGATTTAGCATTGAGTTCATGATATGAGTCACTTAGATAGAGCACTTGATATGGTTCACTTGATATGGGTCATTTGATATGGTTCACTGATATGGGTCATTGTTATGGGTCACTAGTATGGGTCATTGATATGGGTCGTTGATATGGGTCATTGATATGGGTCACTGATATGGGTCACTTGATATGATTCATTGATATGGGTCACTTGATATGGGTCACTGATATGGGTCACGTGATATGGGTCACTGATATGGGTCACTTGATATGGTTCACTGATATGGGTCACTTGATATGGTTCACTGATATGGGTCACTTGATATGGGTCACTGATATGGGTCACGTGATATGGGTCACTTGAAATGGTTCACTAATATGGGTCACTTGATATGGTTCACTGATATGGGTCACTTGATATGGGTCACTAATATGGGTCACTTGATAAGGGTCACTAATATGGGTCACTTGATATGGTTCACTGATATGGGTCACTTGATATGGTTCACTGATATGGGTCACTTGATATGGGTCACTGATATGGTTCACTGATATGGGTCACTTGGTATGGTTCACTGATATGGGTCACTTGATAGATAGATATGGGTTGTGATTGCATGATGTGAGGCATTGATAGATAGAGATATTTTTTATTGACCTTTTCATAGTCAAGGTGTGTCGGGACCACATAGAGATCTTGGGGCAGGAGGTGCAGGAGGTAGTGGACTTCCACCATAGAGGCCAACTCCATCAAGGGGCTCTAGTAGTTAGAGTTATGAGACTCATGTGATATTTTTGATGTATCATTATTGATTCATTCACATATCTTGATGTATATTATTTTTGGAGCATGTACGTTATTTTGGTCATATCTCATGTATCTTTCTTTGTAATTTTTAGCTTCATTGGACATTGGACATTTGTACTATTTTTGATGAGTGATGATATGCAACGGTGATGATTTTTGATGGTGTGATGTGCATTTATGAGATTATTATGTGATATGAATTTATTTCTATATGTTATGGATTTTGATATGTATTTTAATGATTTGATGACTAACATGATATGCAAGATGATTTGATATGATGTGTTTATGATGATGATGAAAAATGATTGATGATGTGTACTAATGATGTCATGTAGGTGGATGACTTATGATGTGATTATGAAAATATGCCATGGGATATTTGATATGTTTTATGAAAAATGTTGTTTGGCAAATGATATGAAAATTTATGTAAGTGGTTTGTTTTGATTTTCAAATGCAAGTAAATAATTACAATATGAGATGGAAAATGAATGTTGTGGCTTATGATATGTAATTTCGCGAATTGTATACAAGGAATTTATTATGAAAAATGATAGGATGATTAAAGATATGATATGAATGTAATGTGACAAATGATAAATGATATGAATAATGATATGAAGTGAAATGATTAATAATAACGAGATGTATGATAAGATGATAAATGATATGTGATCAAATGTAATGATTTGT
>VDFB02115088.1:0-26982 GCA_007258455.2 Sequoia sempervirens
GTGGGAGAGGGTTTAGGATTTAGGGGGGTGGGAGAGGGTGAGCGAGGGGGTGGGGGAGGGTTGGTGAGGGGTGGGGAGAGGGTAAGTGGGGGAGGGTGTGAGACGATGGGAGAGGGAGTGGGGGACGGTGGGAGGGGGTGAGAGAGGGTGTAGGGTTTATAGAAAGGGATACTATATATTATTTATTTATTATATTAAATATATTAATATAATATTAATATATATAATATATATGAATACATATAATAATATATGAATATATATAATAATATATGAATATATATAATAATATATGAATATATAGTATATATTAATATATATATATATTAATATAATATCAATATATATATATATTAATAAATTTTAAATATTAATATATAATAAATATATATCATATGTCAAAAGAAATTATAATTCTTAAATTTCAAAAAACGTATATCCATTTATTACAGATATCCGTTATTGTTGGACATTTGTTTTGTGTATTAGTGGTTTGCACACTTGGACGAGCAACAATATATATATTAAAATATAATATATAATATATATATTATATACTAATATATAATATATATTATATACTAATCTATAATATATATTATATGCTTATATATAATATATATTATATATTGATATATGACATTCTAATAAGACTAGAGGTGATGGATATTCATCTATAACAGATATCCATTATATACAGATATTTGTCTATAACGAATATCTATTTAATAATGGATATCCATTTTGTAAGTTATATAAAAAAACAAAAAAAGGGACCGTTTTGAGTATTTCAATGGTCCCTACATTCTTTTTGTCGCAAAAATCTCGTGATTTATGTCTGCATCTAATGAAATTAAACTTTTCAAAGATTATCTTACACTTTTTGTAGAATTCCAATCATTTGTGTGTGTTTTTTTGTTTGTGCAATGGGGAGCAATAGTCCGCATAAGAGGAAAGGTAAAATGAAACTTACAACAGAACAAATTGAAGCATATAGAGCAAAAGATAGAGAAAGTCATAGGAAAAGAAGACAAGGTATGCAACATATTCAAATTGAAGCTTCTTCCAAACCATTGAATGTTAATTCAAGTGAAGACAAAATAGGAATTGAAAATATTGAGCATCATATTCGAATTGAAAATGAAAACATTGAAATTGAAAATGAAAATGTGAACAACATTGAGAATGAAAATGTAGTTGAAAATGATATTCAAAATGAAGTTGTTTTTGAAAATGTTGAAAATGAAAATGTGGTTGAAAAAGAAATTGTTTTTGACAATCAAAATGTTGTTCAAAATGAAATTGTAATTGATATTGTTGAAAATTAAAATGTGGTTGAAAATGAACCTTATGCAACACCTAATTACAAAAGAACCCCTAAATGGTTGGTTGAAATAGATGAGAACATAATTGATAATATTGAAGGGAAAAGGTCACAACAAACGGTTCGTTTGTGGGCTACGAAATTGTTCAATGAATTCTTTTCCAATAAGACATTATCCGAACAATGCCAAATTTTTGTGCAATTACTTAAGATTTACAAAATGAGACCATTATTAAAAAAAATGAAGATTTGTCTCACAAAAAAATTAGAAAAAAATAGTCTTATTGTAAAAAATATTTTTAATGCTCTAACCTCTATTGGAAAGACTAGCAAGGAAAAAGATAAAAGGGCTACTCGAAGAGTGATCACAACCTCACTAGTAAGCCATCATTTGAAAAATGCCCATTTAATGAGACAAACTTGTATTGATTTTAACTTAAACCGTAAAACATTGAATAGAGCACTATCAAGAAGAGGAAGAATCGATAGTGCTCTTCAAAATGATACATGGGATTTTAGTGGGAGGCTTCCATGTGTTGATAAAAAGATAACTGATAATGTCAAGATGCAAATTGAACAATATTGGAATTCTCACTCTAGAATATCACCAAATGTAAAGGATGTTTTAAAGTTACGAATTGGCAATAGAGATCGTACACCGCATCCTAAACATTTTTTGGAATGTAGCCAAATAGTTTTGTACAAACAATTTTTCCAACAACATCCACATTTGCAAATCTCGCAAAGGTATTTTGAGTCTTGCAAACCATTTTATTGTGTTCCTATTAAGGTTCGTAATACATGTTGTAAATACCATGTTGAGTTTTCAATGTATCATGAATTGTTATGCCATATACGTTCTACTATGCATACTGATGAAATGTTGCAGGAGTGTCATAAAATGCAACTTCCCAAGTCATCCAGAGAGTTTTTAGATTCATTTTCATGAATTAGAGGTGATGGTTGCTTATTTTATAAAAATGATTGTTTAAATGGAACATTTTGCAATGTGGTGGTTTATTGAAGTTTGTAACATGCTTTCATGAGGGCAGTGATCATGATTTTGGTAACAAAATTATTGAGAAAAACAAATATGAGATAGTGAAATACACATCGAAGAGTGGAGGTGAGGGTTGTAGATGTGAGTTGGTTGCAGGAGAGGTAAGTATTGCTGATTTTATTTCAGATTTTAAGAAAAATATTTTCTATAAGTATGCAAGGCATAGCCACAGGTCGTAGTGGTTGGATCAGAAATTCAAGATGTGTAAGGACTCTTTCCCCATTGGAATTATTGTATCTATAGTTGATTTTGCTAAAAATTACACATTACAACCACAAAATTAAGTTCAATCACAATATTATAATTCTATTCAAATTGCTATTTTTGTCCACATAACATATAGGTGTGCCCTTGATAGTACAGAAGAGGACATGAAGATAATCAAGGAGTACCAATTTTAAATGAGTGATAATAGATCTCATTCATCTGAGTTTGTACAACATTGTTATAAATTTTTTGTTGAGTTCTTGCAGGAAAAAGGAATTGCAATGGGTCAACATTTGATTTGGTCAGATAACTACATAGGGCAATTAAAAAATGCTCGCATGTTTTATTGGTTGAGCAGGATGCATATAGAGAGGGGTGTACCACATATTTGGAGTTTTTTCGAAGTTGGACATTGAAAAGGTGAGCATGATGGTGCAGGTGCATGTGTGAAGAGAGCTTTGGTTAAGGAAAAAATGAAGATTAGAGGTGGTGCAACATTCAGTGATGCACGTTCTATTGTGGATTGGTGCACCTATGCACTATCATGAGGAGGGACACTTGATTCACAAGTCAGTAGGTTATTTTGGTTGGTTGAGGAGGGCACAGTGGGAGATAGAATGGAATTTCAAACAATTAGAGATTCTTTAAAGATGCATTTAGTTTGAAGCTCAGATGCGAGAGCATGGACCATATGGACACAAGAGATGACTTGTTTTTGTTAGAATTGTATTCAGTGTGATTGGGATCAGTGTGAGTCAAGTGAATGGGTAGATACATGGATTCCATAGTACCTAAACCCTTTATATGTAGCACAATCCTCATTACAATATGTAATGGAAAGTTCACTTGACTACGATCATCTTTCAGATCTTGTACAACCAAGACATGTCTATACAGTTGTAGCACCGCAGGGGAATGAAGAGAAATCAGACTATTGGTTGGCACGATGTGTATAAGGAAAGAAAAATTTAACACAATCGATGATAGATGATGATGGCTTCATGTATCCTATAGGTTCAATTTTTGTTTTTCGAACTTGGTTGTATTACCATTTCACCATCGTTTAGGTTGTTTACAATAATATATATTTTTTATTCTAAGTATATTTAGATGTTGATAAAAAAATCATGATCACACAGGTTTAGTTGTTGTTTTCAGAACTTGTTTGTGAACATATATGATTAGAAAGAACGACGTACCTAAATTTGAAGACTATGAGAAACACAAAACCATTCTAATCTATTTGCACCTTGTTATAGCAAAAAATGTTAAGTTATTGAGACATCATGCTAGACCAAAAACAAAAAAAACTATGGACAATTAGTAGTGTTGATCATGAAGCATTACTAGAAACTTTGAAGGTAAGAGATGACCCTACAAGGACACTTGAGTAGCATATCATTTGTTGTATGGGATAGGTATGATATTATTCATCACATTTTGACATTGTTTATCTAGTAAGGACCATTATTTAGGTTGTTTAGAATAATATAGATTGGTTATTCTAAGCATCTTTTATAGTTTGCATTACCAATTCATCATCATTCATGTTGTTTAGAATAATATATATTTGTTAGTCTAAGCATCTTTTCTATTGTGACGATATAGATATCTCATTTGAAGTATATTGCGCTGTTCCCAACATGATAGATCATGGACCTGCTGCAACAATAGCCAACTCTGATCGTTTGGGAGAGGTATGTGACGTATTAGAATAATATAGATTGGTTATTCTAAGCATCTTTTATAGTTTGCATTACCATTTCATCATCATTCAAGATGTTTAGAATAATATAGATTTGTTAGTCTAGGTATCTTTTCTATTGTGACAATATAGATTTCTCATTTGAAGTATATTGCGATGTTCCTAGCATGATAGATCATGGACTTGCTGCAACAATAGCCAGCTTTGATCCTCTGGGAAAGGTATGCGAGAGATTAGAATAATATAGATTGGTTATTCTAAACATATTTTATAGCTTGCATTACCATTTCATCATCAATTAGGTCATTTAGAATAATATAGATTTGTTATTCTAAGCATCTTTTCTATTGTACGTAGTTTGATTGTTACCTTAATGGTTTGTATAGGTGGTTCACTCTAGAACATCAACATGCTACTCTTGTGGAAGAGTGTGTTGACCGCGAAGGCAATGCGAGCTCTATTCCTTCCCCTACTTGGAAATGACTATGTATTAGGGTCGTTTGTTGTATGCCTACGTGGCATTTTGTAAATCCTATATTTGATAGCAATTATTGAATGATAATATCATGCATATTGTGTACACTTTATGTGTATTCAAGTGTATACTTTACAAATTATGTGTATGCTTTGTCACTTATGACTATTGCAATGTATACTTTATGACTTATATGATTATGACTATTGCAATGTATACTTTATGACTTCTTTTTTTTAAAGCGTATATGTTTTAAAGTGTATACTTTTAAAGATTGCTGCCTTTTAGCACTTTGAACTCTTAAGGAAAATTGTCGGTCCAATGTAGCTTAGAGAGATTCAGAGTATTTGGATGCAAAAGAGGACCATCCCTAGTGTAAACATACCCATCCGAACGTGTTGGAACAGTATGTTTGGTCCTACGAGTTGCAAAATGAAAGTTGCACTACTTTGCAACTTTACACTGCTTGCATTTGATAACTTTTTTCTCAACTGAAAATTGGACATCACAGGAAAACACCTCTAAGATAGAAAAATCTAAGAGAGGTTATTGTAGAGGGTCCTAACATAATCCCATAGCCTCATACGAAGAGTTTGTAGGCATCACAATTTCTAATAAATAGAGATTCAAAGATTGTTGTCTTTTAACACTTTCGACTTTTAAGGGAAATTGTCGGTCCAATGTAGCTCAGAGATATTCAGAGCATTTGTGTGCAAAAGAGGACCATACCTAGTGTCAACGTACCCATCCGAACATGTTGGAACACTCTGTTTGGTCCTACGAGTTGCAGAACGAAAGTTGCACCACTTTGCAACTTTACACTGCTTGCATCTGACAACTTTTTCCTCAACTGAAAACTGGTCACCGCGGGAAAACGCTTCCGAGATAGAAAAAATTGAGAGAGGTTATTGTAGAGGGTCCCAACATGATCCCATAGCCTTAGATAGAGATTCTATAGGTGTCACAGTTTCTGAGAAATAGAGATTCAAATATTGTTTCCTTTTAGCACGTTCGACTCTTAAGGGAAATCACCAGTCCAATGTAGCTCAGAGAGATTCAGAGTATTTGGGTGCAAAAGAGGACCATCTCTAGCATAAAAATACCCATTTAGACATGTTGGAACAGTCTATTTGGTCCTATGAGTTGTAGAACGAAAGTTGCACCACTTTCCAACTTTACACTGATTGCATCTAACAACTTTTTCCTCAACTGAAAACTGGTCACCGCGGGAAAACACCTCTGAGATAGAAAAATACGAGAGATGTTATTGTAGAGGGTCCCAACATGATCCCATAGCCTCAAATGAAGATTCTGTAGGCATCACGGTTTCTAAGAAATAGAGATTCAAAGATTACTGTCTTTTAGCACTTTCGACTCTTAAGGGAAATCGTCGGTCCAATGTAGCTTGGAGAGATTTGAAGTATTTGGGTGCAAAAAAGGACCATCCCTATTATAAAAGTACCCATCCAGACATGTTGGAACATTCCATTTGGTCCTACGAGTTTCAAAATGAAAGTTACACCACTTTGCAACTTTACATTGCTTGCATTTGACAACTTTTTCCTCAATTGAAAATTCGTCACTGTGGGAAAACACCTCCGAGATAGAAAAATCGGAGAGAGGTTATTGTAGAGGGTCTGAATGTGATCCCATAGGCTCAAACGAAGAGTCTATAGGCATCATGATTTCTGAGAAATAGAGATTCAAATATTGCTACCTTTTAGCACTTTCAACTCTTAAGGGAAATCGCTGGTCCAATGTAGCTCAAAGAGATTCAGAGTATTTGGGTGCAAAATAGGACCATTCCTAGCGTAAACATACCCATCTGGATGTGTTGGAATAGTTCGTTTGGTCCTACGAGTTGCAGAACGAAATTTGCACCACTTTGCAACTTTACACTACTTGTATCTAACAACTTTTTCCTCAACTAAAAATTGGTCACCGCAGGAAAATGCCTCAGAGATGAAAAAGTTGAGAGTGGTTATTGTAGAGGGTCCCAACATGATCTCATAGCCTCAGACACAGAGTCTTTTGGCGTCACAGTTTCTGAGAAGTAGCCCTTCAAAGATTGTTGTCTTTTAGCACTTTGGACTCTTAAGGGAAATCGTCGGTCCAATGTAGCTCGGAGTGATTCAACGTATTTTGGTGCAAAAGAGGACCATCCCTAGTGTAAACGTACCCATCTGGATGTGTTGGAATAGTCTGTTTGGTCCTACGAGTTGTAGAATGAAAGTTGCACTACTTTGCAACTTTACACTGCCTGTCAAAATTGCAACTTATTGTCAAATGATGGAAGTTCAAAAGTCATCTTGTTGTAGTTCATTGGAAAACAACTGGAAGTTGTTTGGTAATGGCCCAATTAGGTAGGAATTAGATGTTAGAAGGGTTTGAGAGAGCAGGGGAGGTGAATCGAGGTTTGGGTATGATGCCCTATATGCAAAAAGTGTGGTTTTTGATTGAAATTGGGAGGTTTTAGATGTTAGTGATTGAAATTTGTTTGGGAAAAATTTTCTAAAGGTGTATTAAGCATATGCATACTTCTATAAATGTGTTTGAGGTGTTGTTTGAGTGAGATAAGTGTGGAAATGCATACTTTCAATTAACTCCCTTATAATCTAAGCAAAATCAGGGTTACATGATTGAGTGACTTAGATGGAATTTACAAGGATGATTTTGTGGAATTTGGATGTTTATAGCTTGGTGAGATACTGTCCAAAGGAATCTTGGAGGGGCAGCAGTTTTAAAGACGAATTGTTTTGAAAATTTGGGCTAATTAGAACCCTGTTCGATGTAATAGTTCAATTTCAGTGGGGTTGTTCCAAAACAAGCACATTAGGTTTTGAGATATGTTAAATAGAAGGGTAATGGGCATCTTTCACAACCTTTTGTTTTGTGGGTTTGAGTTGATTTTGTGAGGATATTAATTCTTACTCAAGATGATTTTATACCTTTTACATGTTATTATGCTTCAATGAACATTAAGTGACATTGATTTTTATCCAGATGATTATATTACTTTCGAATGAACAGTGTAACATGAAATGAATTTCATTAAGTTGTATCCACTTTTCATTTTTGTTAACTTATTTTGAAATAAAAATTAGCTGCACACTTCATTACACGAGTTTAAAATCCAAAATAATGTCAAATGTAAAATCATTCAACAGAGCTTGAAATCATGGGTATTCTAAAAATGAGTGTTTGATAAAAATGTATTGGTAGACGTGTATGAAAAATGTGGTACAATAGAAAAGGAAATTCATTGTTTGAAAAATCTCCTCAAAGAAATAGATGGATTACCATTTGTAATTCATAAGTTCTATTAAAATATTATTTCGTTAATCTATAACATACATTATCAATCATAACCTTAAAAAATTCTAAGATAATTATACATTCCATCTTGAAAATTCAAAGTAGAAAAACATGCACACGAGAAACAAATTAGATCGAATACCAATTCTTATATAACAAACTGTAGAATAATTGTGTTTGTGCATATACAAATTTGGCATATGCCTACTCAAAACAAGTTTTACAAGTTTTACAAATTGTGGCATATATGCCATCTCAAGATCTATCAAACCCTAAGTACATGTCAATCTATATCATATCCTAATCCTGTGCTGGACCATCAAAATCAAGCCTCCTCGAAGAAGTTAGATGCTCTGCAGTTTCCTGCACAATAACATTTCAAACCACAAATTAGATTATGTGAATGGTTGACAAGATAGACTAGTAAATAGAAACTTATATACCATCATTTATAAATTACAAATTTAACATCAAAATCAGTATGCATGTACTATATTATATCAATAATGCAATTCTTGTTTACCTCTAATCTTGCTCTCTTTTCTACAAGACGTTCTGCATATGATTGTCCCTGAGGATGATCAAGAGTCCTCCTATAAAGTAATGGTCTCTCACTCGTCATAATGTTGGGTCAAACAGAGGACTATAGCAGATAAAATAAAAATGATATAAATTAAAATATAATTGTTGACAAATAATCATATCTACTAATCACATATCTACTCCTATCTAAACATAAATGATTTGCAATATAAAATAAACACATACCTGTTGTGATGCTATGACACTAGATGGGTTCATAGTGGATGGATCAGCTAAGATGCTTTCTTGTATAAAAAATGACAAGAATGTAAATGCACATGCACATATAATTATAATATCGACAATAAAAAAGATATATACCTGTTGTGCAACTTCATCCAATGGGTCAGACTCAGTCAACAAGGTTGTATACGAACCATGTTGCTGCATAAAAAGACAAGATTATATTAGAATATCAATATATGTAGTACATGTATTTAAACATATTAGATTTCAATGATTAACATCTAAAATAACAATTTAAATTATTTACAGTGTACTGATTGTCTAAGGAAAATGAAATGGCAGTATGTGTAGCTTGTTGCACTTCCGACAACTGCTCCTCTTTCAACAACTGTTAAACATTCCAGCACATAAACATATATTAGTACAAATATCCTTCATAAAATATGAAAGAATTTACATAAAAACACTATGAAATTGCTTTAAGACTTATCGGTGCTACAATATCGTCCTTGGCAGTCGATGTCTCTCCTGCAAATGCTCCACTCTATGCTCTATCAACTCCTACATCTGGCATATCATGAACCTCAAAGTCGGATGTGTCTATGGGAGCCTTAGTGGATCGTCATAGAGGACCGAAACATAAATTGTTGCACGTCATGCAACAATGAGGCACACAAATATGTCCCAAAGTGGATAGTGTACTAGTCGGAGCTGCTGTAGCAGGTGCACCATCATCATACTGGAATGTATTAGGTGCAACACCACCGTGATGGGATGCACTGTCAACTGGTTGCGCAACATGATGGCTCTACCTCATCAAATGATCACTCAACGAATGCAATGCATAAATGCTCACAGTCCTCGCATCTACAACAATCTATGGGTAAGGTAGTGGAGTTAGAGCAACAATAGGTGGAGGATGACGAACTAGGGTGACTTGGCATGCCCTAGGTCTATCCTGTGACATCCCTCTACCAACACCCTATAAATATCACATGTCAAAGTAATTGACATGTTTCCCTAGCACAAACTCAACATATAATTTTTGGAGAAAATATTGAGGGACATCAAGGTTGTTGTTGGGTGGTTTATCGAAAACCATCCACCAATGTCTCCAAAAATTATCTAATATTCCTCTATGGGTGCACCATTTAATTGAAAATTTTGGTTTTCACACAATAACAGGCTGTCCAGTTCTCTGATCTATGAATAACTGAGCTAATTGGCTTTTTTTAATATCAAGAGCCTTCACCTCATCATATGATAACCCATCAGCATAAAATTGTCTTTGTTGCTCTAGCCATTGTGCAAATCTATTATGTTGAATTGCCAAAGTTTGAACATTTACAATGATTATTTCCAAAGTGTTTTTCATATCTGATAGTTCATCGAGTGTTTCATAGATTTGACATACTTTTCTTAATTGATCTAAATTCCTATGAATAGACTCGTGTATTGTTGGCACATTTTCATTCGAAAACAATGGTTGCAGCGGAGGAATTGGAGGGTATTCATTTTCTGTAGGATTAAGGTTTTCATTTTGTGCGGGAGGGTTTTCATTTTGTGCAAGGTTAGGATTTTCATTTTGATCCATTTTTAACTTGTTAATTGATAAAAATAAATAAAATTAACAATGGTTTTAATCTAATAAAAAACCTATCAAATATACCCTATTTTTGACTAAAATTCAAAAAAAAAAGGAAAACGAATATAAATTGTATAAAAATTGAAAAAATCAAACATACCTTACAAATTTGGTGATTTTTTGTAATTTTAGCTCCCCCAAACGGATATCCGAGTCACTCTCCTAAAACCCACGCGCATGCTGGTAAAAATATAGCTCTCGGGTTTTGTTTGTCTATATATAATACAAGAAATGGATATCAATTACAAATAGATATTGGTTTCCTTATTTACAACTTTTTAAATAAATGGTCGGGTCTGTGGCCCGACCATAGTGTTTTTTTTAAAATATCGATTATTTAATGTAAAATATATTATATTATAATATAATATAAAGTTATGTGCAGGATCATGATGGGCCAAAAATTTGTGATATGTAAGTGATATGATGGCCCATGTGCCTACGACTTTTTCTTACCTAAAATTGATGAAATGAAAAGGGTTTTTAAAGAAGATTCTTAGCTTTCCACCAATATATGTTATGATTTACTTTGAATTTAATAAATAATTATTATTCATTTTCTATTTGAATTACGACTAAAGTAATGATTGTTAGGTTGATTGAAAAACATTTATAGATTTCAAACAGTATCACATTTTTTGAATCTGAAACATGCGTCACATTCTATGCTTCGCATACTATAGGATTAAAAAAAAAAAATTGAATTTCATGAAGTTTTGACCAAGTTAAGGTGGTCAGACATACAAGTTTTTTATTTTTTTAAAAGTTGTAATAAAAAATTCATAATTAATTATTTACTTGGAAAAAAATTACAAAAAAATATGCATCACATTTGGACATGATTCCCTTAGTTATATCTAAAATATTATAAAAAAATATTATCATTTTAATGTGGTTAAGGTGGTCAAACAAACACCTACTTCTTATTTTTTCCCTGAAATTTAAGTACTAGTGCATTAAAATTTCAAATTTTGACCTAATAGATTTTTATATTTTTACAATAAACCTAGTAGTTTAGAAACTACATTCAATTTTTTATAGATTCTATCCTTACATATTTTTAAAACAATATAGATAACTTATTCAAATTTTTACATCAAGTTGCCTAACACTAATTTTTTGAATTTTTTGCCACTTAAGGGCCTATTTTTTCCATGATGATCCTGCACATACCCATAATATAATATTATAATATTATATAATATAATATTATAATATTATATAATATAATATTATAATATTATATAATATAATATTATAATATTATATTATATTATATGTATTATATTATAATATATAATAATACATACATTATATTATAATATAATATAATATTATAATATAATATAATATTATAATATAATATAATATTATAATATAATATAATTTTATATAATATTGATATTGATATTATATTATATTATATTATATTATATTATATTATATGACCTCTTCGAGTTTTTTTTAATTATAACTCAAATAACGGATATTCGTTCATAGCAGATAACCGTTTTGTAATGGATATCCGTTCTAGGATTTATAGACCTAACCATATAATATATTATAATATAATATGTGTATTATATTATAATAATATATAATAATGCATATATTATATTATAATATAATATAATAATATTATATTATAATATAATATAATAATATTATATTATAATATAATATTATAATATTATCATATAATATTATAATATTATCATATAATATTATAATATTATCATATAATATTATAATATTATCATATAATATTATAATATTATCATATAATATAATATTATATTATATTATATTGATATTATATTATATTATATAATAGTATATTATATAATATGACCTCTCGGGTTTTTTTTAATTATAACACAAATAACGGATAACTGTTATATAGAATATAATACTTGGTCGGGCTAAACTCGACGCAATTATAAATTCTGCCTTAAACAAAATGGATATCTGTTTCATATCAGATATTCATTTTATAATAGATATCCATTTTGTAACGAATATTCGTTCGTAATGGATATCCATTTTGGTTCAATATTACCAAACCAAAACGGATATTGTACTTTGGCCTGCATAAAGTCAAAGGCATGAATTTCGCATTTTTGGACATGTTAAAAATGCCTTTTTTTTCACATTGCCACTTTTGGACCCCCATGATCTTGCACAGACCCAATAGTTGAAACCAAACTTTTTCTTCAAGTGATAAAATAAATAATCACTAGTAGAATTTGACAAATAAATGACTAGGTGACTAAAAGTTTTAGTCACAACAATTAAAAATGACTAAATTCTACTAATTTTTTACAACTCAACTATAAATGAGTAAATAAATGACTAATTTGGTCGTTGACTAAAAAATTATTTAGTCATAGAAATAAAAATTAATCAATATTTAGTCACCAAATACAAATTAGATAAAAAAATTTAAAAACATTTCAGCCAATATGGTGCAATGTATTGGCGCAATTCATGAAGTCTATTTATTCGCGTTCATTTCATACCTCATTCATTGCAGAGCTCAAACACATTATTACAGTTGGTTAGCTTGACATTGAGGCATGTGGTTTTGACTTACAACAGCTAGGCACGCGAACTACACTAGGCATTTTGAGTTATAGAACTTGCATGGGAGATCAAGATTGTTTGGAGAGGACCTGGAGAATTCTAAAAAGGTAGTCAAGCATTTCGGTGTTTGATGCAAAGTATTTGAAGTCTACAACAAATTCAGATTTGGGGACACCCTCTGTAGTGAATTTAGAGGTAATTCAAAACCCTCATTACATTAAACACAAAATCTATAGCTTTTTGATTGGAAACTTACAGTAGTCACAATCTATTGCTCTTAATAATGTTCTTTTATTAAATTCATCAAGTTTCCACAGTCCATAATGATATAGTGAAAAGATTTATGGATTAAAACTATGTGCCAATTTTTACATCAACATTTTGGATCATACTCAATGATCCATCATCAGGATGCAATGCAAAAAGAGAGAAGAGAGTGAGAAATGGAGCAGACTTGGGAAGATATAAAGATGAGGGGGGGAGGAGGGATAGGACCAAAGTTCAAAAAAATTACAATTCTAAAGGCCAAAAAAAGGGGAAGACAACACCTTTGAAGGAAAAGAGCACTCAAGACAATAAAAGGACAAAAAATAAAATAAAGAACCTAATAGAGACCAACAAATGTTCTTTTATAATCTTGCCACTTTTTTTCTTCATAATGTGTTCTAGCTAAATATAATAAAATTTGGGTGTCAGTGCCAAAGTAGAATTTCCTCAAATAATTTTGATACATTTTCACTGCAAGCACAAACTGTCCTTGTGCAAAGTAAACATGTGCTAGATTTACCCACACATCAGGCATCTAAACAATGATGTTTCCTGCAACAACTTCTTGTACCTGTGTAAATATTTCCTTTGCAATATCAAATTGACCCCTTTTAGTTAGCACAATGGCTACCCCATTTGCAACATAAACATTTCCTGGTCTCTATGCCAACACTTTACAATGGCTGCCCCATTTGCAACATAAACATTTTCACTACAAGTGCAAAATATCCTTGTGCAGAGTAAACATGTGCTAGATTTACCCACACATCAGGCATTTGAACAAATATTTTTACTGCAACAACTTCTTGTATCTGTGTAAAAAATTCCTTTGCAATATCAAGACCCCTTTCAGCTAGCATAATGGCTACCCCATTTGCAACATAAACATTTCCTAGTCTTTGTGCCAACACTTAAGTGGCCCCTTTTATGACATTAAGATCCTCTTGAGTTATTATTATACTCCTATATTCCAAGAGAAAAATCCCCAAGGCCCATGGGAAATGAATGATGAGCATTTGAGTTTCAACTTGGTTTCATTTCAAAAAGGGGACATTACATTGTACAAGATTTGCTTAACAATGGAATAATTTAATCCACCTATTTGGGACTGTAAAATAAAAATAGATGAATTAATATATTCTCAATTATAGGTTCTTTTAATCTAGAATCTGATAGAAAGATAAAGCATAATACATTGAAGGACACAAAAAATGTTCTAAAATAAAGACTAAAATAGGTTGCCCATAAAAAACAAGAAAGAGGAAAAATGAAAAGATAACATACATATGATTCATTTGAGGTTTTTGATAAGATCTCATTTAACTATGTCAAATGGATTTGGAAGGGACAAAGCATATTTGATTGACTAAAATTGTGAGGTAGCTTATCTATTGTCATTGTATGCATCATATTCTCTTGGAATCTATTTCTACAATGCACCAAACCTAGAATTCATTAGAGATGCACTTAAGGTGGATAAAAATGCATTAAATGCTTTATGTATTCTTGGAAACATGGAACTGAAAATAAATGACTGGCTTAAAGCAAAATAAACAATTTAAGTAGCACGCCAACTTGTCTTGGATGATGAAGCAAAATAAAAAGTTGATGAAGAACGAAGGATTCAGATGGAAAGGAGAAAGAAATAGGAAGAACTTCGACAGGTGATGCAATAAGAGGAGAAATTTGAACGCGTGAAGGAATTATGGAAGAGTAAGTGTAGGACAGGGATGATGATGATGATGAGGCTGGTTAGTCAGAGAAGAGACAAAAGAAGGAAAAAAAGAAAAAGAAGAAGGATAAGGACCACAAGTCTTATGATTCTTATATGGAGGAACATGATGTTGCCATGGAAGATGAGGCAAATTATATGAGTGATAAGGCACAAGATGATGCAAAAAATTCCAAAGATCTTCTTGCATCTGTAGGTCTAGAAGACTCTAATGACGGTGAGACAAATTCTCCAGTTTCAACAAAATCAAGAAGGAGACATGCGTACTCTAATTCTGAAGATGATGAACCATTGCAAAAATAGAGTTTGAGAGAAGATGATCCATATGATGATGATGTTTGTGCTTCCTGAGCTTTAACCAAACCTACCTCCTATTTTCTAAGAGAAAAATCACCAACGACCATGGGAAATGAATGATGAACATTTGAGTTTCAACAAATTCCAAGAGAAGATGATGCATACAATGATGATGGATAAGCTACCTCAAAATTTTAGTCAATAAAATATGCTTTGTCCCTTCCAAATCCATTTGAAATAGTTAAATGAGATCTTATCAAAAACCTCAAATGAATCATCTATATGTTATCTTTCGTTTTTCCTCTTTCTTGTTTTTTATGGGCAACCTATTTTAGTCTTTATTTTAGAACATTTTTTGTGTCCTTTAATGTATTATGCTTTATCTTTCTATCAAATTCTAGAGTAAAAGAACCTATAATTGAAAATAGATTAATTCATCTATTTTTATTTTACAATCCCAAATAGGTGGATTAAATTATTCTGATGTTAAACAAATATTGTACAATGTAATGTCCCCTTTTCAAAATGAAACCAATTTGAAACACAAATGCTCATCATTCACTTCTCATGGGACTTGAGGATTTTTCTTTTGGAAAATAGGAGCTAGGTTTGGTTAAAGCTCAGGAAGCCTAGACATCATCATCATATGGATCATCTTCTCTCAGACTCTATTTTTTCAATGGTGCATCATCTTCAGAATCAAAGTATGCATGTCTCCTTCATGATTTTGTTGAAAGTGGAGAATTTTTCTCGCCATCATTAGAGTCTTCTAGACCTGTAGTTGCAAGATCTTGGGAATTTTTTGCATCATCTTGTGCCTTATCACTCATATAATTTGCCTCATCTTCCATAGCAACGTCAGGTTCCTCCATATAAGAATCATACATCTTGTGGTCCTTATCCTTCTTCTTTTTCTTCTTTTCCTTCTTTTGTTTCTTCTCAGACTGACCAACCTCATCATCATCATCCCTTTCCTTACGCTTACTCTTCCATAATTCCTTCACATGTTCAAATTAATGGCTCCTCTTGTTGCATCACCTGTCGAATTTCTTCCTCTTTCTTTCTCCTTTCCATCTGAATCCTTCATTCTTCATCAACTTTTCATTTTTCTTCATTAGCCAAGACAAGTTGGCGTGCTACTTTAATTGTTTCTTTTGCTTTAAGCTAGTCATTTGTTTTCAGTTCCATGTTGCCAAGCATACGTAAAGAATTTGATGAATTTTTATCCACCTTAAGTGCATTCCCAATCAATTCTAGGCTTAGTTGGATCTCATTATGAGCTTGAGCCATGGCTGCAAGACGTAGATATGCATCCACATAATCAAGAAACTTGAACAATTTTAGCCTGTATAAAAGATTTTATTTTTCAGTATCATGTAGTTGTTCAAACAACCTAGCAATATTAAATAGTTTTGTGACTTTATCCCATGGTAACACAAGTGAAACACCATCTTCTTCTAGTCGATGGAAGAATTCCATATCCTTAAAGCATATAGAGAAAACTGTAGAATTGACACTAGGGATTTTATTTATGAATTCAACCCAAATGCCATTTACTAATGCCTCTTTAAAAGTTTTTTGAGCCAACTCTAGCTCATCACGCTCAAAATGAAGAACCCCAATGTTGTTTAACAATTCAATGGGTACTTCTTGTCTACTCTTCTTCATAAGAGACTTTTTTGTCTTAAGAGAATCTAAGGCTACACTGGGGTTTGTCGATATTAATAACTCACCCATCTTGATAAATGCATGGGAATCATGTGGATCTATGTGAGTGTCCTTTCTTAAAATTTCCAAAGCCTCCTCTATCTGCTCTTGTTGAGCATATATATGGCCTACGACTTTTAAGCTCTCACATTTCTCAGGGTGGACCTCCAGATCCTTTTCAAAATTTGATCTAGAGAACTCTTAAGATCTTCTAGATTCAATTGAACTTGTCCACAAAATCATGTGGCCTCTAGCTTTCCTTGACTGATGTCATGTGGTAGTGGCCAATGGTGTCATAATCACCTTTACTATGATAATATCGTGCAAGATTATAATATGAATGATATTTCATGAGAGGGTGGTCAGTTGAAACAAGAGCTATCTCAGTCAACTGTTCCACAAGAAAATGTTGCCTTGTGAAGAAAAAATGGTTTGCTAAATGATTCAACGCCATTGCACAGTATGGGTATAATTCAAAGGATCTATGCATCTTTTCCATTCCTTCATGAACACTACCTTTTTTATTAACTATGAGAATCCTACAATTAAAAAATGCACAAAACTAACCATGAAGATTTTTCCCCATTTCAAAAAGCAAAATTGCCAAAAAAATGCGTTTAAAACTTGCAAAAAAATGAAAATAAAATCACGCTAATTTTCACGCCAAAAAAAACCATGAGACCATAGCTTGTTGCTTACTATTATGATTTGATAGATTTTTTCCAAGCATCCATAGCTTGTTCGAAAGCACTTGTTTTAGGATTTTAGCCATTGCAACAAGGCGGTGAATTGTTTGATAAAATGCTTTGGTAGACAATATGTATGAAAAATGTGGTAGCATATACAAGGCAATGAACTGTTTGAAAAAATGCCTCAAAGAAATGTGGTCTCATGGAATTCCATGACAAGCAAATGCAATTGGCAACTGCTCCTAGTTATTAGTTATGCAATGGGAAGTAATTGCATAACTTCTTAGGTTGACTTTGTAAAAACTATATTGTAATTGAAATTTTTCCATCTATCAACATCTAGTTATTAGTTATGCAATGTGAAGTAATGATTTTAATTTGAAAGATGTGCAATGCAATGCAATTATCAATGTAGATGATTATGATGATGTTTTGTCACCTTAAGAGGTTAGCTTGTCACCTAAACATTGGTTAGATGTATGGTGTAATTTATTATTGAATGTAATTCATTCTTTTTAGTTTTCTTACTTTGGTTGAAATTATTATTTTTATTTAGACTATAGTTTCTTGTATGTCCTATATGTTTTCTAGATGTTATACTTTTCTTGTATGTCCTAGATGATAGCTTTAGTTTGTAATACAACTTCTAGCCTCCACATGCATTGAATATGCTTGTGTGAAGGAAACAATAATGAACATATGTGATTTAATAATACATATAGATATCTTAACATTAGGTGAACTAAGCCTCCTCATTACAAACAAAGAAATAATCTCTTAGGTCTGACTGACAAAGAAAACTAAAACTAAGAGACTGCAAAATTAGAAAATTGTTCAATCTTTTCAATAAAATGATATCTAAAATACTACATTTGTAATGTACCCATATATTCCCACCTAAAATACATAAAAAAATCCAATACTTGAATTCGAGACCACAAATTTTTATATCATACACAATATTATGAACAAATAATTGATACCAATTCATAATATACCCCTATATTCCAACCTAAAATACATAAAAAATCCAATCATGCACAATATTATCAACAAATAATTGAGACTAGAATTTGAGGACCAAATTAAATATTCTAGTCCATTGATTGTTCAAATAGATATTACAATACAACATAAGTCTCCTCATATATGTTTCTATAAATTCCTATGATGATGATATCAAAATTTGGTCTTGGTTTCTCTTTTATAAGAGAAGCAACAAGCTTCAAACCATTACAAAATATGACATCTTTTCAAAATGCATGCCTCTTCATATAAACTAAACTAAACATTAGTTTTTATTAAAACATAAAATAGAGAAAGTAGATAACTAATGAAGTCCACAACACTCATGACACCATAGTCTTTTAATCTCCGTAAGGAACCCATGATCATTGAAGATATGTTCAAGGTCCTTTCTCCATATTAGTGTATCTGAATGTGCAGTTCTTCCACTGTGATAGCCCCAAGGCCTACTGTTCGGGAGGACCCAAATACTTCTACCCCCACTCGTACACTATATAATCATGTGGCCATTTGTATTTTTGAATTTTCAATATATTTGTAAGGTGAGTCTTCCATCGTTTGTCTAGTAATGCCCTACCATCCATGATAAACTTAGAATATCTAGCATCCAATGCTATTACTCCATCCATGATTAATTCAAACCTTTCAAGACTCAACTCACCATCCTTTTGTATGCGAGTGATGCACTATGGAACAATATGGCCAAATTTACTCTTCCATTCATTGAGGTCCTTCAAGTGGTCATCATATTTCAATATTTTTGGCACAAACCACTGCTTCAGAGTATGAAATGAATCTATTCTTGTTCTAATCTTTTGGTCCTCTCCTTGTATATACTTGAATTCATCTATAACTATTTTGGTCATCTGCTCTGTAGGTTTTAATGTTGTAGGAGCCTCAATACTCCTTTGTAATATTTTGCACAAGGTTACCAACATGTGGTGTATGGGCTACCAGTTCTTAAAAACGAGATCCAATATGGGTACATGTGTCTTCATCTGATCAATTTCCTGTGTCAGTGAGCTATAGCAATCATACACACTTTCCAACTTATCCATAATTAGCTTTATCCTATGCTCGAGGACCCTCTCTAAAACATTGTAGATTTTATTATTCACTCCTTCCTTACCCTCATTGTTGGCTTTCTTTAACTCTTCAATATCCTATCTAAGAATGCTCACTTGTTCAGTAGAAGCACTTTCTATATCAACTGGTGGAGCAAGAGGATGTTGGTATAACATTATTTCCTTGTTATGTGAGGGGCCTTCTCCTTTCAATTGTTCCTTCAACTTGACATTTTCCATGAATAATTTATTGACTTCATCATTTAAAAACTTTTTTTCCTTTTTGTATTCTCCTAATCTAGCTTCCATCTCCTTAACTGTAGCTCGGGTGAAAATAGTTGAATGCATTGTCATGGTTGCAACTTCTAGAGGAGAAGTATCCTTTAATGTTTTCACCATAGTTGTCCCTTTCATTTCCTACACTACATCTAGTAACCTTGATTTTTGTGTACTCTTTTGTTTGGCTCAGAATGCCAAGGTTTCAATTTTAGGGTTATACCATGTGCCACTTACCCATTCATCTGAGTCAAACTCAACAATCAACATTGGGTCTTCTTGTGTTCTCACCTGATCAAGTAAAAACATTTTTCTTTAATTCCATACCAGGGACAATAAGTATATTACTTTTCAAAATCATCTCTTTAGCCTCTTGTGGGCTAACATCAATATTATTAATCCTTAATTCATTAAAAGTTTGGGCTAATATCTGGTCATGTTGGGGTTCATTAGCTCCCATCTTATTTATTTCAACCCTCGCTTCAAACTCTCTCATTTTCATCTTAATCCAAAAGTATTTAAATTCAAAGGTTTTGATAAATTCATCATCTTCCAAGAACCTGAGAGCTACAATTACCCTCTCATCCTCATGCATTTCTCTTTCTCCTTGTACCTAAATATTGAATCTAGCTTCAAGCACATGGTCTTCAGTTTCAGGCATAGGTTGGTCCACTTCAACATAATCCTTGAAATGTCTTAACACATTAACTACTTCTTTTGTATCTCCAACCTCCTCACTTATTTCATAGGAAACAAGTGGTTCTATTTGTTGTGTCTTTTTTTTAGAAGGTGGTTGTTCAGGAGGTGATCCTGGAGAAGCATGACATATTGAAATAGTATCCATAGTTGGTTCTGTAATTACAACACCACTCAGCCTTTTGGGAGACAATTTGGTAGGTCTTTCCATCCCCATCTCCACTGTAGTCTTATATAATTCATGAAACATATCAATTATCATTTCAATCCTCTTGAGAGGATCTGCTTTATCTATGAAATACCCCAAGAAATTACTATGCTTCTTCTTTCTTTCTTCCTCAATCCTTTTCATAATTTCTCATTTTCTCCTCCTCTTATATACCTCTTAAGGAATGAAACAATTTCTGATTTTCATAATCAATCTAGTGAGTAACCATAGCCTTGGTAAGGATGGCGTGTCTTACAAAATTCATGTGACCCTCAGGGTCAAAATCTCTTTCCTTTCCAGACTCTAGAGAGTACCTTGTTTTTAGATAATTCTACAACTCTTCAAGTGTATCAGATCCCATTGATAGTTCCCCACATGTTGTCAAATTGGGTAGAAATGTACCCTTTGTTTATGCATGGCATCCTTTTCCACTCATAGAATCTACCGCATGAGCTCTAAAAAGGCTAATCGAAGGGGGACAAAGTTTGGAAGTAAATGTTAGGCATGTGGGCATCCATAAATCCTGATTATTGTGATATCTAGTAGAAAAAACCAATCACCGAAGTTATGAGTATGACCTTGGTTAGGTTTCAAATCCAAAGGTCTTAACAGTGGTAGCACAAGTGTGTGTAGTCTTGGTGATTGGTGGCCAAGAACTCTCATAATTCTATACACAAAGTCATCATGGAATACCACATAATTTGAATTCTTACATTTGTTGTCCCATATATAACACCATCGTTGCACTAGCAGAAAATTCCCCTGTTGGTCAATATCAATGTTTGTCTCATGGTTTTGGATCCTCATAGCCATCATCATTAAACTAACTGAAATTCGCTCTTGTGCATCTATCCCAAGTACTTGACATAGAGCAAAGCACTGGGTTTTCTTGAAATAGAATTGGAAATATGTGACAACAAATGGTTTAGTAGCAGAAGGGAATATAGGAATCACCCTATTGTTCACACCCCTTTTCATGTAAATGGGGAGTTCATCACTCCTATAGGTTCTCCTCAATCTAGTATATTCTTCTTCACTTCTTTGCAAATCAATTTTAGTTAGGGTTTTTTTTTAGGTGAAAACATTCAATGATGACCGCTTTATTCAACACAACTAATGGTGAACCATCGGGAAATCTCACAGACCTAGTAGTAGGATGATAAATTTTATCTAATACTCTGATAAATTCTACATCTATAAAAACATTTGGGACAATTAACTTGGCCACATCTAATGCCCATAGATTTGACACCAGAATCTTGTCCTCCCTTTTGTTATAAAAGTACCAAAATGGTTCCCCACTCGGAGATAGGGATAAGGGAATCTCTACAACCATGAGCCACATCTTTAAAAACTTTCTTAAATCCTCTATCATTTGATTCAGGGAGTATATCCAGGATAGACTATTGTAAGGACCTCTTTTTAACCTTAGATTCTTCCTTTTTAGTTTCAGGTTCTTTCTTCTTGGGCGACAATGATGTTTAAGTATCGTACTTCTATACTTCTGAAATGCAGAATTCCAAACAATCTTGTACTCATAAAAATTAATTCACAGTTTAATTATCTTACTTCTCCTATACTTTTGAAATGTAGAATTCCAAACAATCTTGTAATTGTAAAACTTAATTCACAATGATTTTTGTGCACTTACTCGAGTTACGATGGTTGCAAAGCTTAGCCTCCTCGAACTCCCAACTCCCCGCATGATAATTTTTCCAAATGAGGACAAAGAGAATGTCAAATTATTGGTTTAGTGGCTTCTGAGCTCAGTCATGTCAACATTAATATCAACCTTATACCAAATATTTTGCTCGTAGTTCAAGTTTGAACATACACCATTGATTTTACAAGATCATACGGTTGATGTGATTCATGCATTTAATACAACCTTATCACCACCACTTTCTAAACTACTACGAGATAGAGGGGTATAAACCGCTATACCACATGCTTCTTTTCATTTCATCGCGGGGTAGCAGGATCCTTACCTCTATACCGCAAGCTTGACTTGTTTAACCCGCAATACTATGATTTACATTAATGATCGCATATGGCTTACCACCATACCGTGCATGCTTCGTTACATCCTTCTACAGTATAACAATTCATATTGCCCTACTGCATGCCTTTATGATCTTCCTCACGGGATGCTGGGTTACCCCATTGTACCACACCCTTCATTTTTCCTTCTCATGGTATGGTGGTTTATGATGTATTTAAATTATTTCATACCACCCAACTACATCCTCATCATAATACTTCCATGGTATGGTGGTAAATATCTCCATGTTGTCTATTCCACATCGCCATCCTGCCAAGGGTTCAGATTACTACTGAGGGATCGCAATAACAAACTGTTAAGGGATTTGGAATGTTTTTAGCCAGACAAGTTTTTGCTTAAGTATATATGATGATTTTTTGGCTTTGTATAGGTCTTTCAGTGTCAGTCAGACCTAAAAAATTTATATGTTTGTTTATAGTGGGGAGGCTTAATCAAAAATAAAAAGGAATATAAGGGTCAAGGCTTAGGTCATGGAGCTCAAGGTTAATTGTGATGATGGAACTAGGAAATTTTTTAAGGTTGTAACACACCTCATGATGAACTAGACTATGTTTTTCCTTCATCCTGCTTGTGTTATGTTTTTATGAGTTCCTTTCTTGTGAATATATCCCCAAGGAAAATTTGTTTGATACCTATAATTGTAAACATCTTCTTGGTTTTTGACTGCAAATTCTTTTTAATTTGTAAACTAAATTCTATTTTAAGTTTCCATTTGCAGTTATCAACGGATTGGAAATTCAATAGTTGTCAACTTATGAACTCAATAAATTTTTATTGATTCAAGTTGTTGATTTATACATTATCATTTATTTGGACTTCAGGAAATGAAGACAAGGATTGTAAGGTGCAAATTAGATGATAGTGATCATAGAGCTGAAATTCTAGTGGTAGAATATGAGTGTGCATGTAGTGAAAAAGTGGTGAAGAATAATGAATATTTATTGAGTCTTGGCTTGACAAGTGGGCAAGTTGTAAATCCACTAAATAGTATATTATTTTTTTAATAGTGTTTAATGAAATTTTATAGGAAAGAGATTTATGTATATAAAACATAATATGATATATTTTTTTGTTTTATAGGTAACAAAAATAGTGCAAAGAAAATGCAGAGAAAAAACAAAAGGAAAGAAAAGATACAGTGTCGCCATCTCGTAGAAGCTGACGCTTTCGTGATTCAACAAATGCAATTGGTGAAAACAATCATTGTAATGATGTGAAACTTGGTATAGCACATGGTGACGTGCAACCTAATATAGCACATGGTAATGTACAACCTGATATAGCACATGGTGATGTGCAACGTTGTGATGATCTCTTAGAACTGTCTAAGAGAGATTATTGAAAAACATCAGGGTAAATGAGCAATAGGTTTGTGGATGCTTTATTAAACATTAAAGGATGTGCTTGATGTGAAATCTACTGAGACTGGTATTGATCTACCTACTCATGCCACACCTGATGTGGCCAAGGAGCATGAAGTTTTGGTTAATGAAAGTCATGAAGAGAGACCGCTTACATTTGTTATGCCTTAGAGTTCCCCTATTGCATTTAGAACTTTTGATGGAACTAGTGGATCAACTAGTAATACTGGTAATGGTAATTTAATAGAAGATGTGGATGCTTTTGTCAAAAGACAAAGATTGAGTCAAGATTTGTACAGATCTATAGAGAGGAATGCAAAAGAAAGAAAATTAGAAGGAAAAAATTCATTCTTGCTTGAGGTATTGAGAGATGATGAGCCCATTGGGCCAAATGCTACAAAGTGGTCCACCAAGTTGGGTGTAAGATGTAGGGACATTTGGATATTTACAAGTCAAGTTTTGTAGAGCAAGATCCACAAGTTGTGGAAAATGTTTTTGATATTATAAGCAAAATTTACAAGGTGCTATACCCCTTACACATTGAGCCTCAAGGGCTAAAAAAGATCAATTCCAAGGATAACAACAAAAAACCAAAATAGAAATAGACGCAACAGACTAGCAACCAACCAAAGAACCCAACAGATGGATCAAACAACAGACTAGCTAGAATTCTACCACTTTTGGGAGAGGAGGTTGATAACATCCTCCCCAACCCAATAGGGACCATCCTCCACAACTTTCATTTATACTTCATCCTTAAGCACAGTAGAGAGGGTGTCAGCCACACAGTGGATCAGCTTGACAGTGAGCCTAGACAGACCACTAATTTTCTTCTTAATCTTCTCCACCTGTTCTAGAAGCCCATGTTGATCCCCCCCTTTCTCCACAGTCTTCACAATATCAACATGTTCCAAACCCTAAGGATCTGAGGACTATGAAGTCGAATTCTCTTTCAGCATTTTGTTGAGGTCTAAAAAGTGGCTAGGCCCTTTAACAAACTCCTCCTCCTCCTCCTTAGTGTCCTCCTCCTTGTTATCCCCTTTGTTGTTAGACTGCTCCTCATCAATAGAGATTTCACTAATCTGCACTTTCTTGTTGTTTTTAGCCAGTCTACCAGATCTCCTAATGCTAGTATTTTTTACCCCAGTCTCCATAGTAGCAGCAGCCATAGTATCCCCTTTGGAGTCTTTTCCCACCCTATTCTTTACAACGTTGTCAGTGGCTAGTTGCTCCACTAAATCCTTCCCCTCATCCTTCACATTCCTCTTAGTTGTAGGTTTGTTGTTAGTCTTGGTCGAGGCAGACTTAAGTTCATAGAGACTATTCGCAGCGTAGGATTGGGCTATCCCCACAATCCCCTTTTTCTTCTTGGCAATCGGTTTGGGTTTAGAGGTTTCAGCAGCTACCAGAGGATTTTTTCTTTTAGGACCCTTCGACTTGGTTGGGGAAATATTGGTATGAACCGAGGGTTCTATTTCCTCAATGCTGACAATGGAAATGGGTTTGAGCGGGCAGAGAGCGAGGTGAAAATGATAGAGCCTCAAGATGAGGCCTTGATGGAGTGGTAGGGGAATGGGATCCTCAAGGTTATTGGCAGCAAACTCAAGGAACTTCTCAACAAAGCTTTCCAAATCAATGAGTAAAAAGAATAGGAAACTCAACAAAATTTTATGACGAAGGTGGTTTAAGAGAGGAAAATGATAAAAATAAATTTTTTTACATCTACCCTCTAAAGTGAAATATTTCATGAGGGCGAGACAAATCTGGTCCCACGATCGTAGGAGAGATTCTCTTTCAAAGCTAAATTGAGAGTGAATAGGTTTTTCATTACCCAAAAAGAGCGCATTTTGGCTTTCATTGTCTGAGCCTTGGTATGCTTAGGGTACTTCTTTCTGGTACACGACAACCTCGTAGCCTGGGTAATCACCTCCTCATTCACCTTGAAGGAAATACCACCCATGGAAACCCTTCATTCTTTCCAGGAACTCAAAAATTGTGCAAACATCTTCGGATCATGGCCAACCAAGCTTTCCATCAAGGGTGCAAGGCCGCCTTCAACACAAATGTGCCAAACCAATGGGTCCTTGCAAAATTCCCCACAATTGGCGGGATTCGTCCTCACCCTATCACCACCCATATCTTCGTTTTGCACACTAGAAAACCAAAAATGTTGTGAGAGTAAAATGTTAGAATTTTTGACAAAGTGAAAGGTCGCCCAGACACTTCCAATTTTAAGCCAAACAAGACTGCTTCGGGAAATGAAGACGGTGTGTTGGACACATGCTTGAAGAGTTAAATCCTAAAAGGAAATCATCACATTCCCATTAATGGATATATTGAGACACCTTCGGCCAGGTTTACAAGCAATTATGATATTGGAAGGTTTTCCTTCCATGTTTCCTTTGCACAAGTACCGAAAAAGTTTAGCCGCGGGGCCAAATTTAGAATTCCCCAAAATCCAACCATCTATCATTAGCAACTTTTTAGCGGAGTTGATAGGACAAGGCAAGAGCTT